>CAOJBK010785589.1:0-18522 GCA_948294925.1 Codiaeum variegatum | reverse complement strand
TATATATATAGAGAGAGAGAGAGAGAGAGAGAGAGAGAGAGAGAGAGAGAGTCTACAAAGCCCACAAGTCATTTTCATTCACATCATGCTTATGTAGGGGGTGTATACAAGTCAACCTGGCTTGCATGTTATTCACGACCACTTCGAGGAATACTTGAAGTCAACAATATAAATCAAATCGAGCTTGAGTTAGGGTTACTCGAGTGGGCAAATGAGCTTGAGATCGAGTTATTTGAGTAGGCAGATGAACTGGAGTTCAAGTTCTATATTACTTTGCTCAACAACTTTGTGAACCTAATCGAGTTTCAATTTGATCACTATGTTGTTCTTATCTAAAATAATATTTACATCCATATTGAGTTTCAAGTCAAGTTTAAGATTATTTGAATTTGATTTTAAGTTGAATCAACTCAGCTCAGGTAATCACACACAATTAAGCTTTCATAATTCGGTCTGAGCTAGAGTAATATACTCTTATGTTTATTAGATTCCTTTTATTTTAATTGCATAAATGATTTGTTTTTTTTAAGAAGAGAGAATTACCTTAATTTCATTAAATTAAAACGTGATTTTTACGATTTTTTTTTCTGAAAAAAAGCAGAAAACAATTAAGGCCATGTAGAAAATAATAAAAAATGTTGGTTTTAATAAGCTTAGATTGGGAAGTTAGATGGATGTGATATGTATATAATTATAAGAACAAACAATAATATAGAGTTGGTTTTAATAAGCTTAGATTGGGAAGTTAGATGGATGTGATACGTATATAATTATAAGAACAAACAATAATTATATGCACGTATATATATATATATATATATATATATATAGTTGGTTTTAATAAGCTTAGACTGGGAAGTTAGATGGATGTGATACGTATATAAATATAAGAACAAACAATAACTATATGCATGTGTGTATATATATATATTTGGACAAATAGTCTTCCCCTCTGGTTTCAATTCTATAAGATTTCGAGTTGAGTATTAATTAAGTTCTTACATAATGCAGCAATTTGGTTCATTGAATCATATCTCAATTGTTGTCCTAGCATTCTAATTAGTCTTGAAAGCTAAGAACTTGAATTTACGACAAAAGAAAACAGAATAATAAAACTAAGATTTTGTATTGGATATTTAATTATTTCTATAGACAATAAATTAGTCTCTAATGATGAGTATAATTCTTTATAATATACATTTATCTATTTTTCTGATGATTTTTAAAGGTAGTATCTATTTAATTTGGTGTGGTTCAATGTACAATGTGTTGAACAACTTTACTGAGAGAAAACAAATACATGTGCTAGTTTGAAGAATTGGAAAGGATGTATAATATTTGATTAAAGTACTTCATTAAGATTACAGGCAGAAAAAGTACATTAAGATTCTTATATTTTACTTTTTTTTAAATCAACATCATTAAGATTTTGATAAAATGATAAATTTAGTGTCTAAATTTGACATGATTATTCAATTAAGTGTCTGAATTTTTAAATAGTCAAATTGAGTGCTTGACCTGATAAAAGAGATCATTTCAGTATTACTTGATAACGCGGTGTGTTCTTATTGGTTATGACGTCATCATCTTGAATTTTTTTTATAGTGAATAAGAACACTCCACTCTGTAAATGCACTGAAATAGTTCGTTTTACTGGGTTCATGCCGTAAATTGGACCATCAAACACAATTAAATAATTGTACAAAGTTAAATAATCGTACAAAGTTAAGGCACCAAATTTATCATTTTACCTTGAGATTCCTAGTAAAAACACATAAAGATAATAATTGTTTTTTGGTAATAGAGTAATTTTTATTACCAAGTGAACAGAGCTCAATTACAAACATAAACACAACACAAAGAACCAATTTACATCTCAATGCCCAAACGACTCAATACATCCATACATTTCACTCTTCATTTACCACTCAATCTCTAGCTCTAACAATATTAATAACGTTGCTGATAACTTAAGAATCAATCTTTTGCTTGCCTTGAAATACACACTGGTTTCGTTCCTTCCAAATGCTGTAAATATTTACAACAACACTACACATCACAATCCTTTTCCATACTCTACTCCCTAAACACCCTTCAACCTCTTCTTTGATAGAACCATATCAGTAAGCCACTCCACCATTTTTATCTATTTGCAAACACCAGCAGTAATTACTCTACTCCTTTTATAGTTAAAAAACAACTGATTAGAACTCTCAGCAACTTCATTACAAAAGCCACACATAGGATCAGGAATGGAGAAATGAAATTTCAATAACATGTCCTTAGTACTCAACCTACCCCTCACCAATAACCATAACACAAAAGCATGCTTAGGGAGGGATTGACATATTACACCAAATTGTTCTCCTAAATTCACATTTCTATTACTCCCCTAATAACAACTGGTACATACTTGAGATTGAGAACCTCTCTCTACTAGTCCCCTTAGTCTGCCTGAATACTCTATACTCACCTTTGAGCTTTATCAACTATTTCAAATACCAAGTATAGTATTGTAGGCATGAATAATCACACATGTTACCATGTTTAAGAAACATACCATTGGCCCATTTTAGCCATAAGTGGTCAGCCTTGCTTTTAATATCCCACAAGAACCTATATAGAACTGCTCTATTCCATAGCTTAGAATTTTTAAATCCCAGTCCTCCCACACTTCAAGGCCGATAAGCATTATTCCATTTCACCACAGCCAAATTTCTCTTATCCAAATATTGCCACTAAAGGAACCTATTACAAACTTCCTCAACCTTCCTAATAATGCTTTGAGGTATCACAAATATCATGCTCTAATAGATTTGGACTGAAAACACTACATAATTGATCATCTAAGTCCTACAAGCGAATGATAAATGCCCTGATTCCCAGGTTCTTATCCTTACAGTAATCCTCTCCACTAATACATAAGCCTCTTTCTTGCTTCATTTAGTGGGAACAAGAGACACATAAGGGTATTGCAAGGGAAATGAACCTCGTTGGAACCCAGTTAGCTGAAGTATGTTATGTTTCTTAGTTTTAGGGACCCTAGCCAAGTATATATGAGACTTTTTAATACTTTCTTCTAGGCTTGATGCCTCCTTAAACTTCTTTAATACATTCATTACCATACCTATAAAAGTAGAGGTTCCCTTACATAAAATAATTAAATCATTAGCGAAGCATAAGCTGACTAATTTTAACACTTTTCACATTGGATGATATCTAAACACACTTCTCTCTGCCATATGGCTTACTAACCTTGACAAATACTCCATAGCTAATACAAACAATAAGGGTGAAATGGGATCACCCTAGCGCAGGCCTTTCTCCCCTTGAAACCTACCACACAAGCTTCCATTAATATAAATACTTAATTTTATAGAGGTAATATACATCATAATCCTTAGGAAATCCAAACTGCAAAAGAAAATCTTCCATGAAACACCACTCTATGGAGTCATATGCCTTTTTTAAATCCACCTTCAATATACACCTTGTAGATGTGTTCTTCTTATTATACACTCTTAGCAAATTTAGAAGTATCAAAATATTTCTTTTAAGCACAAATGCACCCTAGTTCACATCTATAATTACTGGAAAAACCTCCATTAACCTGCTGCACAATAATTTAGAAATACATTTATTTATCATGTTGCAACATGCTATTGTTCTGTAATCACTAGGCACACAAGCTCATTCACACTTTGGCAGCAGTGTTATCATAATGTCATTAACACCTTTTGGCCGAGTCTTAGTAGCAAAAAATTCTAAACACAACATCCATAACCTCATCATTAATGATGGGTCAAGCATTCTTGTAAAATCCACTATTAAATCCATTTGAACCATGACTTTTTGCTTCTGGCATTGACAAGGTAGCATGCTTTACATCCTCTCTTGAAAACGTCTTAAGTAAACTCAATTACGGTTCCAGGGATAAGACAAAGCCCTCCCCCTTTCCCACATTATATCTGTATTTACCCTCTTCTTCATTTCATTAGATGAACCCAATATACATTTGAAAAAAATCCACAAACATTCTAGTAGTTTGGTATGATCATATAGCATACTGCCATTAGAAAGCTTAATAATAATAATATGAGTTTGCCTTATTCTCTTCCTTATAAACGCATGAAAACAAGCTGAGTTTGAATTCCCAAAATAAATCTAATCAATCTTTGTTTTTTTTGCTTCAAAAACAACTCTTATGTAGATGCCTTCTTATAAAATACATTCACCGTAGTAGCCTCTTCCTACCTAGTCAACTCATCTAATGGTGTAAAATTCAATAATTCCCGCTTCTGTCTCATATTGATCTTAGCTTTCTCATATTATTGCTAGATATCTAAAAAATGTTTCCTATTCAATTACTTAAATGGAGCCTATAGCAACCTTAGCTTCTTTTAAACCCCAGTAAACTTATCCTTTCTTACTGGAGTCTGCCAAACACCCTCAACAATGCTTAAAAATTTAGCACTCTTAACCCACATATTAAAGAATCTAAAAGCCTTCCTCTATATGTCCATCGTAACACCAAACTGAACCATGATTGGACAATGATAAGATAATTCCCTAGGTAGCAATAGATATACACAATCACTATAATTATCCATCCATTCCCCATTTCTAAAAACATGATCAATTTTTGAAAGAATTAAAGAATCGTCACTATGCAAATTTTACCATATATACTGCCCTCCAGATAGTTGTATTTCATCAAGCCACAAACACACATACAATCATGATAATCTTTTATCTCAGTTTCTAAAACTACATTTCCCCCATATCTATCTCCACTCTTCAACATACTGTTGAAATCCCCTAGGTCTAACCAAGGTTCATCACAACCATCTGCCACATTTTGTAATTCCCTCCACAAGCCCAATCTATAAAAAATATTATGCAATCCATATACTATACTAACTCTCATGCATCTATTCAATCTCTTATAAAGCACCCTTACACCAATACATTGCTTAGTAACCATCAAATCCCTCACCTCAAATCCAGATTGCTTCCACAACACCAAAATTTGTGCTATGTTATTCCCTTTCAACACAAAACTACTACCCTAACCATAAAAGAAACTGATAAAGTAAGTAAAACATTTTAGGATAAAAGGTATAATATATAGATTATTTCAACTAGCATGAGCCATAAGAGACTTTCACTATAACCCTAACCTTAATTCCCGTGCCCACCGCCACTCACGGCCACCGCAAGCCTCCTCCTTTTGGTCAAATTCTATTCCTTTCCAATTTCCCTCAGACATGGAATCAGAAGTGTTATTTAGGCTTTTGTTTAATGTTGGGAAACTGAATAAGTGTTTATTCCCCAAAAGAGATCAATAATAAGTATTCCTTTACTTTTGTCAAGCTTCAACATATCTGTGATTGTGAAGTTGTGTTGCAGTTTGTTAACCATGTTTCCATTAGAACCCAACATCTTCATAGAGTTGATTCCATCTATAATAGACCTTCCAATTCTTCAAAATAGTCTGTCCAACACAAGCCCTCAACTCCTAAGGTTTCTGTGAATCTCAAACAAAGAGATAACATATCTTATACCCAAGTTACTGAGGGTTCTTCTAGCCTACCTATTGAATCCATTGATGGATATTACTTGGGGAATTCAATCAATGATGTCTGGTTCAAGCATTCCCTTATTTCCTACTTGTGTAATCCTATGTTAGTTTTCAATATTCAGGAGGAACTTGTGCATAATGGTCATACTAATGTTAAGTTTTCTGCTCTGGGTGGCATCCTGGCACTTCTCACCTTTGCATCGCCACAACAACATGATTTTATATCCAATTAGCAACTCCTCTTTTTAGGAAGTGGTTTGTCAATGTCCAGGCTTATAGTCGCAGGTTTGTGCCTTTAAAACAGTTTGTTTGATTGAGATTTTATAGCATTCTGTTACACCTATGGACCAAGGATTTTTTTTACCTGGTTATTAAAATTTTTTGGTGATTTCATTATGTTCGATTTTGATACTGCCAACCAAGTCAAATTCGATTTTGCTCATATTCTTGTTAGTATCTCTTTCCTTAATCATATTTCTAAAATTATGAACACTGCATTTAAGGATTCTTTGTTTTCTATTTCTGTTAATGAGGATTATTATAGAGCCTTTTCTAATGAAATTGGCCTTTTTGATGGTTCCTCTAGCTCTTTTAATGCTTGAAGATGTTTTAACTTCCTCTAAGTCCCTGGTTTTGCACCACTCTAATAATGATTTGTACCCATCTAAGCCTAGCTACATTGCTTTAGATCGGGTGGGTACAAATGTGCATAATGCCACTGTTTCTATTCGGTAATCTAGTAATGAGTAACTCCTTTAAGCTAGTCACTCAATTACTTTGGAGAGTAATGAAAAATCACCTTCAGGTGATAATTCTTTGACCTTGATCCCTCATGCTGTAACAAGTTCTAAAGTTACTTCTGTCATTGTCCTTGAAGTCACTATCCTTTTCCATAGTCACGAATTTATGGAAAGCAATGTTGCCCCTATTTCTATTTTAAAAGCAGCCTCTACACCAACACCGTTTGTTTGTGTTGGTAATTCTTCGAGTTTAGATGCTGCTATCTCTACCTCCAGGTCGTTTCCTTCTTCCAAAGCTACTGCCACAATTCCCCATGTTATGGAGCTAATCTTCAAGTCCATTATTGATAACATTTATAAGTTCTGGTGGGAAAGTGGACTGGTCAAAAAAGTAAGGGGAAAGTTATTATATCTTCCTCCTATAGATGCTCATATCACTATTGATAGTGATATTATTTGTGGAAATATTCAGTTTGACAACCAATTGCATAGTAAGGTGATGTGTTTTATTTTGGAGGTAGCTAATACTCTTGCCATAGGTAAAAAATTAGGTTTCCATTTCTTTGTTGATATAGATATAGTAAGGCTATTTCTAACCTCATTTCTTGGGATGCAACTTCTTGGCAAGCATCTTATTCCTAAGCTTTAGCTCTGTATTCTATTTTTTATCCATGATTTTTGTAACTTGTTGGAAATCAAGAGGTTTAGGTGATGCTAGAAAGCATCAACATCTTAGTAAGTTTATTAAAAAAAATTATAAACCTGAGTTATATGTTGTTCTTGAAACTAAATGTGTTGCAGTCAATTTTCTGCTTATTCGTAGCCTTTGGGGCATGAGTGACTTTGCTTGGATTTTCAGTCCTTCAGATAATAGCTCAAGTGGTATCCTTCTTTCTTGGGATGTATTTTCCTTTTCTTTTATTTCTCATCGTGTTATGATGTCATGGGTTGCCTTACTTGGTACTTTATTACAAGTACCACTCAATGTATTATTATTGTTATCTATGCTCTTTGTGACTTTCGGTCCTAAAAAACTTTATGGGATGATCTTCTCTATTTTATTGGCTCTCACCTAGACTTTCCCATTTTTATCTTTGGGAGCTTTAACCAAACTCTTTATGTTAATGATAGAAGTCTGGTGGTACCTACTTTAGCTAATTCTAGACGTTCTACCGATTTTGTGAGTAATGGAGCTCTCTTTGATCTTCCACTTAAAGGCAGTAATTTACTTAGTGCAATAGTCTCAATATGAGTAGAATTGACTGGGCCATTGTTAATTCCAGTTGGGTAACTACTTTCCCTCACTTGTAACTTTTATCCTAGTCTAGAGGTCCTTCGGATCATAACCCTCTGTGGCTTGGTGTTTATTTGTACAATTATGGTTCAAAACCCTCTAGAACTATTAGTTGCTGGTGGTTTTTCCCTGTGTTTACTAAGCTTGTTGGTAATTTTTGGTCTTCATTACCTTACTTTTTACCTCTAAATGCCAAGCTCTGCAAGCTACGTTATTTTTTGAAGTGTTGGAACCAAGACTGATAGCGCGCCTTCGCTAACACCAACAAGTGTACAGGGTCGTATCAAGTAGTATAACCTAGTGATTCTTGGTATCGTTCTCTTAAGGGAATTGTATAGGTTCAATCAATTAATCACTAACTCACTCTCCTAGTTTATTGTTTAGGCCATAATAATTTTGTTTGATTTAAGACGAAAAACTTAACTTAAACTAAATTACTTAAGAAAATAAAAAGGGAATATAAGAATCAAATTGAACAAACAAGAATGGAAGGCGTATACCTAGATTTCGACTCGTATTTAGCTAATTTGCATGGATAATCAATAACTCAATGAAAATCTCAATCAACCATTAAGTGGTTTTTTCATAAAAAGTTAGGTTTAACCATTTCTTAAGAGATTAAACCCCTAATTTCCAAGTAATATAAGAGAATCTCTTCTCACTTCTATTCATTTAGATAAAACATTAAGATTTAAGTGAAAAATCATAAACCCTAGGTGTCTATGAACCTATCTCTAGCAAACCCATATGTTTTTGAGTGCTCAAAACCCAAACTTCCTATCTCTAACAAAGCATGAGCAACAAAATTCATCCACAAGCATGCTATTGAAGATGAAATGTAGAAATTCTAATTCAAAAACATAACTTGTTGAGAAATCTTAACATTCATTAAGAAAAGTGTTGATTAATCCATATAAATAGTAAACTCTTATTTAATCTAGGTAGACAAGGAATATTTAGCTCATAATTACAAGGAAATAATAGAAAATAGAGAGAGAAGAGAGAGAAACTAAGAAACCCATATTGATTTTTAGCTCAATTCTTTCAACCCTTGATACCCTTGTTAATGCTTGCTTTAAATCTGATGGAAATATGCTATTCTCACTTAAGATTGCCTCATTGGCTAGTATCTCCATGAACTTGGCTGCCTTAGGGTTTTTCTAACTGAAAGAACCAAGAACTCCCCTCTACTGTTTGGCTTTTATACTGGAAAATTTTTTTGTACTCACAGGTGTGAGACTAACTCGTGAGCTTCCCTAGCAAAATCTCCTTTTTTTTCCATAAGAAACAGTAGGCTCATGAGTGTGTGGCAAGGGTGTGAACCTACCCGTGAGGCCTGCCCTTCATTATTGTCTGGCACAGTAAGCCCTCTTTTGCTAACAGGTGACCCTCACACCCTTAAGCTAGTCCGTGAGGCTATTTTCTATTATTTCCTTCAATCCAGTAGCTCTTTTCATGCTCACGTATACTGTCACACCCATGAGCTTTGTCCATGAGCCCTTCAAAGTCTTGGTTTTTGATCTTTTTTTCATTGATTTGCATGCCAATTCTGAAATATTTGGCTACTTAGCTCTGGAGTGATTTTTTAACCTAGGAATATTGAAAATACACTAGAACAAGCATATTAAACTCAATTTGGTATGGATAATGACCATGAAATGGGGTAGAAATTAAGTATAAATGGCCATTATTAGATACTTCTTTGGTTATATTGATCACTCCATATATGGTTTAGAAGTTGAAATCAATCACTGTGATTTAGTCTCAGGGAACATGCCTCTCTCTTCTCAAGAATATACTTTTGTTTCATCTTTAAAGCTCAACTACTCCATCCTTCTCAAATACCAAGAATCTCTTTAGAGGCAGAAATCTCATATCTTTTTGTTCAAACTTAGTGACATGAATACAAGATTCTTCCACATACATGCTTGTAATAGATAGTAAAGAAACTCTGTTCTCAGCATTACTGATGGTTTTAATACTTTTATTGATCATGACTTTATTTCTAATGCTTTGTATCAATATTTCTCCTCCTGGTTCAATAAGGACCCATTTCTTGATTCCACAATTGAAGATATCGGCTTCCTAACTTGAAAGCCTCAGATTTACATTACCTTTTTTCTTTAGAGGAGGTGAGAATTGTAGTTTGGTCTTGCGAATCAATAAGGCCCCTGGTCTTGATGGGGTCAACTTTCAATTTTACAAGAAAGCTTCGCATTTCATCAAGGATGATATTTTTTCTATGGTGAATCACTTCTGTAACTCTGGTTCTCTTCCATCTATCAAGATCTCCCTTATTACTCTTGTGCCTAAGTCTGCCAATGGTTCTAGAGTTAAGGATTTCAAGCCTATTTCTCTGGTGCATGTTATTTTTAAAATCATTGCTAAGCTCCTTGATAATAGGTTGAAGGTTGTTATCGGTGATGTCATCAGCACTACTCAATTGGCCTTTATGATGATTCGGCAAATTCTTGATAGTTTCTTGGTTGCTAATGAGATTATTGAATCTTGCAGAAAAGGTAACAAGCCTTGTGCACTCTTCAAGGTTGATTTCTAAAAGGCCTTTGAGTCTATTAAATAGAGCTATCTTGTTTGAGTTTTTGAAGTCTTTTGGTTTTGGCAACAAATGGTGCAACTATATTCATAAGTGTCTCAACAATTCAAAGGCTTCTAGTCTTGTCAATGGTGTTCCCTCTAAAGAATTTCGATTCTTTAACGGAGTTAAGCAAGGGTGCCCCTTATCACCCTTCCTTTTTATTTTAGCTGTGGAGCCACTCTCAGCATTCATCCCTAAAATGGTCAATTTAAAGCTTTTCACTGGTTTTAGTGTGTCTGACTCGGGGCCCGGTTGTTACTCATATGCAATTTGCCAATGATATTCTCATTTTCCCCACTCCAAATAACGAAGAATGGAATAACTTGTCTTGTTTGTTGTGCTACTTTTCCATTATCTCTAGCCATAGAATCAACTTTCACAAAATTTCTTTAATGAACATAAAAGAGGATGACATTGTTATTAAAGACATTGCTGCTAGTGTTTTATGTAAGGTCACTTCTTTTCCTTTTACTTATTTAGGTATTCATTTGGATACTTCTCTAACACGGTCTTCTACTTGGGCCCCTATTTTGGCTAAGATTAAATCTAGACTGTCCTTTTGGAAGGGCAAGATTCTATCTCAAGCTGGCCGCTTATCCCTGATTAAGTCATGTATTGCTTCTTTACCAATCTACTTTATCTCTATTTCCAGGATACCAAAATTAGAGAGCAAGGCTATTAATAAACATATTATAGCCTTTTTCTAGTTTGGTGATGTTCCTTGGAATTCTCTCCATCATGTTAGATGGTCCTTATTAGCCCATCATCGTAGTTTTGGAGGTCTTGGCATCTTAGATATTGATCTTCATAACTAAGCTCTTCTCTTTAAAGGGCTCTAGAGGCTACAAGGTAAGGAAGGTAATCTTTATATTACTCTTATCTTTCATAAATATAGTACTACTCACCTTGACTTTTTACCTCATGCTCTCTCTCAAAGATACTTGGCTACTTGGATATTATTCCTATTCTTGTCTTTAATAATGTAGTTAAACATACCGTTTTAAAGAATATTTTTTTCATCACTGGCGATGGTTTTACTATTCTCTCTTGGTTGGATGTTTGGATTGGGGATAAGTCTTTGGCCTTGGTTTTTCCATCTCTTTACTATATCAATACTCATATAAATTGTTACATTAATGAGATGGGTTTATAGGGATGGAGACATTTGGGTTTGGAGTTTCAACTAGTGCCGAGGCTTATTTGCCTATGAGACTCTGTTAGATAATGACTTGACACTTTTGATATGTCATCACTCTCCATGTCTAAATCTTTTTGACTGACTACTGTGGTCATGGTTACTCTGCTAGTAGTCTTCATCTCAAGGTTATGCAGATTCTTCATGCTGAGCTGAGAGGCAATGTTAATTGTTGGTGCAATCTCATTCCGGCTAAATTTGAGAATTTTTTTTGGTTCTCATTTAATGTGGGGGGGGTTGTGCACACTTGATTTTCTTCTTTCTAGGGGCATTTGTTGCATTGGTGCTAATTTTTGCAATGTCTGTGGCCACTTTGGTGCGGACATTGACCATATTTTCTTGCATTATTCTTTCTCCTGGAAGATCTGGTCTTTCTTCTTTGACTGGTGGGCTTTCTCTACCATAATGTATATTGGTGATTTTTTTTCTTTTTTGGATGTCTCATGCTAGAGGAAAATCTCAGAAGCAATTTTATAAGATTGTATTCTTTGCCATTGGTTGGAGCTTGTGGTTATCTAGGAATTTTGTTACTTTTAAAGATTCCTCTCCTTACTTCCAAAATTGTGTTCAGATGATTTGGTTCTGCTGTCGTCTCTGGACTAAAGCTTTCATATCCTCATTCCCTTATGATGTATCTACTCTTCAAATTTCTTCTTTTGGTATTTGACACTGGAGTAATGGGCAAAGGCGCTTCTCTTAGCTTTATTTGGTTTTTAGCTTTGTATTTGGTAACCTTTTATAACTTTACATTTCCTTAGTTCTATGTAGGATTTTTTTTATCATAATAACCTTTTCAGTTATGGTGGTTTTCCCCTATTATTAATAAAATAAAATAATTATTATAAAAAAAAACCATAAAAGAAACTATTGTACAACTATACTACTACTGACCTTAGTCAATTTTGATTCCAAAATACCTAATAAACCTACTTTTTTTTTTTTATTATGAACAAAGGCTATAAGCATATTCAATTTAACTAGGCTATTTAAGCCCCTCACATTCCAAGCTACAATATTATTCTCCATCATTATCAACAAATAATGGTGAGACACATTCCTTCCAAACCCTTCATTTTGCTTCAGGCTAGGACTCATCCCTACCTCTTCCGCCCTTAATTATTTCTTTATAGTTCATTTTGGAATTACCAGATATATTTAAGGCTAAGAACCCCTTTCCCCAATTCATCATATTGCTTCATTATGTCAATAATACATACCTCCTCGCCATCACTAACAATGTCGGGTAAAATAACATTAACCACCTCCACAAGATCCTATACCAGATCTACAGCTACAGACTCTTCATTCTGATGCTTTGGCTGCCAATTTGTGGAAGATTTCTTCCTACACTTTTGCTTTTCATGTCCCAAAGCTTTACAGTGTTTCCACTTCATTTGAATCCATTCAAATTCAACCTTTTGTCTAAACAAGTCTCCTTTCTCATTCTCAAACACCACCCACTCGGGCAAAGCCTTTGATATTTGTGTATCAATAAAAATCCTAACAAAGTTTGCCCTCATTTTCTCCACTGTGTTCTGATAAGCCATGATTGGTGTTCCCATAAGACTAACTATTTTACTGACTGCAGTAGTACCTCAATATTTATGCTCCAATCTAGGAAACTTAACCTAAATAAGAACATATTATATGTTTATAATCAGGAGACCATGGTCTTACAATTACAGGTTTGTTATCAAACTGGTAAACCTAATCTTATAACACTTCATCCTTACTATTAACACTTTGAAATTTGACAATGCACCTGCCTCACCTTTAATATCTTTTATGTCCCATGTTTCCTTAAAATTCTCCTTATGAAGCCCTCAAATACTTAAATAGGATGTCTAGAACCCATAACATAGAATATGACTATTGATTTCTAATACTCCATCTCAGATTTAATATCCTCTGCTTCAATCCTACCAATCACATGGTCCCCTTTCTTCTCTAGAGGAACAAAATCTAATTCATAACCCATATTCCTTAGCTTAGATATGTCAAAATACTCCTATAAATTTACTCTCTTCACCACCTGTTCATCCTCCTTCATCTGTACAACACTAGTCTCCTCTCGCACAATCACAAAGTCACCAGTATTATCCAATTGCTCCTAGAAATTATGAACAATCTTCTCATAAAAAAATTCAATTAAATATGTATCATGACTAGAAATAGTCATCTAACTACCCACACTCTGATTTTCGGTTCAGCTATGGTGTTTATAAGGAGGCATGCCTTACTTACCCATTGTCTGACAGAGAGCTTATAGAGAGAACCCTATAAACACCCTATAAAGAATATATAAAGGCAATAAATTGGAATTACAATAATTTGATAATTTTTTTCACCAAACCAATAATTTGATAAATTATGGCACACTATCCACAATTGTAAAATTAATAGTTGAACTTTAAAAAAAAAAAGAAAAAAGAAAAAATCTAAAAATTTTGAGTGTTCACATTTGACTCCAAAAATTTTTAGGTAAAGTTCAGTTGCTATATATATATATATATATATATATATATATATGAATGAGAGGAGCTTGTTAATGGACCTACTTATCAAATCTATTTGTAAGCTTGCTTAAGAGCTTATAATCTAGTTGTCTGCAAGTCTAATCAAGCTTACCCTAACTCATGCTTGACTCATTTGTTACACGAGCTTGAACTCAAGGCTCAAACTTGACTTTTTAATAAAATAAAATGAATGTGATCAAGCTTTTATTAAGCTGAACATCAAATTGCTTGCAAATTACTCGACTCATTTACACCCTTAGAATTTATATATGTATTGAATCAATTAGAATTTATATATGTATTGAATCAATAAAATACAACATTTTTTGGATTTTCTTAGTTATAAACTTCCAAGTGCAAGAAAATAAAATGTCTAAATACAAAGGAAAGAAGAAATAGATCTAATAGGATCCAGAGTTCATCACTTAGGGGGGGCTGTGTGTGTACAAACATGGTATACTATATAAGCCGTGACAATCAAATAAAGGAGTTGGCTTAAGATATAGGATTTGAGGCATTACTTGTCGCCGACTAATAGTCTAATTGAATAAGATAACTTATCTTTATGTAAGATACAATATGATAATTGCTATTTTACTAGTATTAAAATAAAAAATATGTTAAAAGAAAATATATTGAGAATTTTCAAAGAAATGAAGTCCAAAAGAAAGATAAAAGCCTAATTTCAAACATTTTCTTCGAATCTTGCCTGAGACCCTTGGTAGCCACCAACCTCTTCTTACTATAGAATATGTCAAAGGTATAGTGAAGCAACAAGAATGGGAGGAGAGAGCTAAGATTGTGTGTGCGAGATGATCAATGTGGACCATTAGTGAGCGAATTGAGAGTGAATCGATGAGGAATCATAAAAAAGAGCCAGTGATTTATGTGGGTTTGTTAAAGTGGAGCGAGAGGTGAGAGAAGGAGAGGAAATATCAAACAGAGAGAAAGCAACAAAGCGTAAATCATCAGCGATAGCAAGTTAGGGATTTGAGTTTTTTTGTCGGTGAGTGCACAAGTGAAAAATAATGAAGGAGATTTGAGTTTCTTTCTTTTTTTCAATGACCGCGCAAGTGAAAATAAAGGTGGAGGAGTGAAAATAATGAGGGAACTACTTATAAATAGTAAGGATAAGAAGGGCCTCTAATTAAAAGCCAATATTTTAATGAGTGTATTTGAAGTGAGTAATTAAATGTATTAGTGAGGATTTTTCAATACCCTCATTGAAATTTGGTCAATGGCAGCCTGTTTTCTTGTAGTGTTGATGGTTGATACAAATAGGTGGTTGGATAGTTAGAAAATGATAAGAATAACGAGGTAGTAAACTAAGTTAAATGGAAAAGGAAAAGAAAATTCATAGAATAAAACAAAGAAAATTTTCTCTGTGATAAAGCTAGCAGTCTAAGAAAATTTTAAGAGAGAAGAGAGACTTTGATACTCTCTCTACTACATAATATATGGCGTTTAAGGATTTTGCACAATTATTAAGAAATGTCTAATAAATATTGTTACATAGTTGAGAGATTATATTACTCTTAACTTATTTAGTTTTATTAATAGTTGTAATATTGAAGCGGAGTTTCAAATAAGGTCAGAGTAAGAAAACAAAATTAATGCTTATAGAAAATTGTAAAAATATATATATTAAGAAATAAAAATTTGTGAATTCTCAATTTTGTATGTTGAGGATTACCAGTCGCCTTATGACTAGTAACTAGACTTAAAGGTTTGAGAACATAATAGGGTCAAGAGGGCAGCCCCACTTGTTGCATTAGGGGCAGCCTCCAGAAAAAAATTTTAGATTGCAAATTTTACAAGGTAAATTCTCTATATTCAGACATATATTTTAGAAAAATCTCATATTTTTACATGATTAAATCCAATCCGTCATTACGAGCCCATAGAGTTAAACTATGCTCAAATCGAACCTAAAACGAATCTAGAAAATCTAAAAAATCGAATCAAGTCAGACTGGATTAGCACTGCGAATTGGGCATGCGAGCCAAGCACCTGGTGCACACACCAAGCACCTGGCAGATGTGCCAATGCCCAGGCGCACAAGCCAAGAGCCTGGCATGCGATATCTATTTGGCGCACATACCTAGTTTTCTGATGACACAAATTTCCCATAAATTCAATCTTTCAGAACAACTTTTTGACTCCAACCTACTGTATAAATTCTTACTAAAATTCTAAATTACAAACCTCAGCTGAATTCATTTTCTGACAATCCTCTCCGAACACAATGGAGACCCATCCCGGCCTAATCAAGCCTTCTGAAGAACCCACTCCATGCCCAAGAAGGCAAAAAGTAGTATCCTATAAATGTTAATGATATTTTCTTCTGTTTTCAAATCATTTTAAACCCTAAAAACTTATTTAGGTATTTCACATTTTCAAATTAATTTTTTAAAATCTAAAACTGAAATGATTAAAAACCTATTTGGTTAATCCTTCAAAACTAAAACTTGATTAGCTTCTAAACAAACACCAACATACCCACTTTTACAAAGCAACCCCCAATCCTTGGCAAGAAGGAAGATGACGTGGGGTTTGATTCCCATTCACCGGAATACGCCGGCAAATCCTACCGATTTGCAACTCTAATTTTTTTCTTCCTTTTTATTTCTATTTTAATTTTTCTTTATTTTATTTTATTATTTATATTTTTATTGTTATTATACCTTCTCTTTTTTATTATTGCCTTTTTCTTTATATTTGCTATTATTGGGGAATGTGTGCCCTTTGGGCTGGAGGAGGAATCCCTTTTGTGTTTTTTTTTTTAATTATTATTTTGAATGTAATCTTATTTTAGTTATTGCTTTATTTTCATTTGATCGACTATTGGGGATGTGAGCCTTCTTTAGTACCTTTTTAGGTTAGACGAAGGATCCCTATTTATTTTTATCATTTTATTTTATTACTTTTATTATTCTCCTATCATTCATACTATAACATGTTCATGCATCATTATAAATGTTGTAATTGTTCATCCATCACAATATAATTACCAGGCATATGTGAAAGCTTTTTTAAACCAAAACCATATGATATTTTAAGCCAAAACTAAATAGAAATGAACTATTTTCTAAAAATCAATACCTTGTATCAATCACGAGTCCTCGAATCCATCCTTTGGTTTGAGGCTCACCTTTTCCAAAATTGGACAAAATAATATTTTTATGGAGTTAAATGATTTCTTAATCACCTTGGAAATAATTGATTTTCTAAAGTATTAAGTGGCAACTCACAACACACAATGCACCCAATGGACCCATAAGGGGTTCTCCTCACATGAGATTTGATAACCTGATGCCATTCACAATCTGATCCCACACGGTCAATTTCCTCGAAGAGCAAGGCTTAAGGCACATTGGCAGCTAATAACTAGCAAATTATACATTATTTTCTCTCATATTCTTGATGATTTTACTTGTTAAATTGAATTTAATGTGTTTGTTCTAGTTTTTTCAGCCATTTCTAAGTAATTAATTTGAATTTTGGAGAACGAAGGAACTATTTCAAGGTTCGGGCTCGAAAGATGAAGAAAATGTCTAAAAACTGAGCAAAAATGGTGGACCATAGCCTCCCAAGGCCGTTGTCACAACCTGTGGCAGCCACCACTGCCTATGGCAGCAAAAAATAAGAGAAACAGTAGCTTCCCATAGGCACAGCAACGGCCATGGCGGAGCTTGTGGGAGCTCACTGTCCTATAGGTGAGATTCTGGCTAGTTTGATCCTGTCTCGGTATTTTAAGCATAACTCGAGCTAAAGAACTCCAATTGAGGCAATTTAGGTACCTTTGGAAAGATAAGAAAAATATCTACAATTTTTAAGAAGATTAAAAAGTTTAATTCTTTTATCTAGATATCAAAAATTTTCTTGAAATTCAGATATCTGATTTTGGGTACCAATTTAACTTGTGCTGATTTGGCAAAAATTGCCTAATCCGTGCTTCCATTTATCTAAACCCTAATGAGCCTTAAATAACTATAAAAGGACATCATTTATATCGAGGAGGTCTTGGAGGCTCTCTCCCTTAGAGGCTCTGTCTTTAAGACTCTCTTTCTATGGGAGGCACTCTCTTGGGGGATCTTGTCTTGTCTTGGATGTTTCGGTCTAGGGTTCACTCACAGCCGCCAAGAACCAAGATTTTGCAGATCAAGGATCAATTAGAGGTGGAGAAACACAATTGGAGGGAAGATTAAACAAGATTATCATTGGAATTCATGGATTAAGCTAGAGTTCATCATGAGTTCTTTGGTTTATTTTCTTTCTCTTTTGATTTCTTATTTTTCCTTTGCTATTATGAACTAAACTTATATAATCTACCTAGATTAGATGAGTATTTCATGTTTTGTATGGATTAATTGACTATTTTTCTCAATGAATTTCTAGGGTTTATTCAAGTATTGATTTTGATTTATATTGTGCACTTTTTCATCTTCAATTGCATGTTTGTTGATGAGTGATGTTGCCTATTCTTTACTAGAGATAGAAAGTTTAGGTTTTAAACACTCAAAATCAATTAGATTTGCTATGCTTGCTAGAGATATAAGTATGGACTCTAAAGATTTATATTCTATTTCACTTGTTTTTA
>CAOJBK010785362.1:0-12854 GCA_948294925.1 Codiaeum variegatum | reverse complement strand
GCTTAAGTTCATTCTTTGTCTTGGATCAAGTTTAATTTGAGATCTTAGGATAATTTTGGTGATTTTTGGTTAGAACTCTTAAAATTGGACTCTCTTTATCTACTTATATGGGCATGTACCTACCTAATATAAGGGTCCTATTTTTAACCCACAAAATGTATATAGTTTGAAACTTTTTTTAGGTAAATACCTAATTGTTAAGCTCGTATTTTTATTATTTATATAGATTTACAATAATATATATTAAAATTTATAGTTAACATTGGAAATTGTATACACTTTTATTGTTGTTGACATTGTACAGTCATAATAGTTAGCTGTACGTATATTCAACTTAATTTAATTTGGAACACAATTAAGTGGAAGCATCTCATTAATCCAAATTATACTAGCACATATTTGAACAAACTCAACCACTCCATTTGCAGGTGCATGGTTGGTACTTCCAAACCAAAGTTAATGCCTCTTCCACTATAACATCTCTACTTGGCCATAGAGTAGTTTCTCCACCACACAAATAAAAAACGCCCATGTGTTTTGGCTCCCAAATAGACTACCATTACTCCATTAGCCATTTAATTTAAAAGTTTAAGATAAACTTTAAAAAAACAAAAAAACAAAAGTTATTACGTGTATGTATTTAGCTGATTTACACTATTATAAGTAACTTTTAACAACCAACGTAATGTAAATGCATGAACGTCGGCGGCTACCACCACAAGGAAAAGTATATGTGATGTTGGGGTGCCGGCTGCCTGCTGCACCGCGTTTTATTATTAGTTAAAAAGCAATAAGCCAAAAAAGAAGCTTTTGTATTTGACTTGGAAGCAGTCCCCATTTCAAGTCAGAGTCAGCCACTCTGCAACTTCACTCATTTCTCAGTCCTATCTGTACCGAAAAAAAATACTATTCTCATTGTTTGACTGACTTGGATTTTGGGTTGGGTCAGTGACTCAACTCTTGGCTACCAAGTAAATTCAAAATTGGCCACCATAACCAATTCTTAAAACGTGCTCCACTCTCTTTTCATTTTTTATTTCTTTTATAATTTTAATAAAGATTCTATTTTTTAAAAAATTTAATTTACTCGTCACACCTCTTCTCTACTTTCCCACCACTTGTCACGCAACTTCTTCCTTCCTTTATAAACTCTCCTTCACTCTTACTCCCAAATCAAAATCTACTTTCTTCTTTCAAATTAGCTTACAAGCCTTACCTCTTTATTTCAAAAGTTTAGATCGGATCAAAGATAATAATCAGATTCAGATATGGCACTTGAAGCACTTAACTCTCCAACCACAGCATCTCCATCTTTCCAATTTGAGGACTCAAGTTTTCATTGTTTGCCTGAGCCATGGACTAAGCGAAAGCGGTCAAAGCGTTCTCACCACCAGCCAACGGAAGAAGAGTATTTAGCTCTCTGTCTTGTTATGCTTGCTCGTGGTCATACTGCTTCAACTTCTACCTCCACCGCCTCCCACCGCTACCGCTCTTCTTCTCCTTCACCACAGCTTCCGGATTCAACAAATTCGGATAAAAAACTTATCTATAAGTGTTCCGTCTGTAACAAAGCCTTTTCTTCTTACCAAGCTTTAGGTGGACACAAGGCGAGTCATCGGAAACTCGCAGGCAACGATGACCAATCAACTTCAACCACCATCAGCAGCTCCGCCACTGTTACCGCAACTCTATCTAACGGAACCGGTAAGACTCACGAGTGCTCTATCTGCCACAAGTGTTTCCCTACCGGACAAGCCTTAGGTGGACATAAGAGATGTCATTATGAAGGTGTTGTAGGAGGCGGAGAAAAAAGTGGAATTACTTCAATTTCTGAAGGCGTAGGGTCTACTAATAGCCAGAGCCACCGTGGTTTTGACCTTAATATCCCTGCTTGGCCGGAATTTGCAGCTGATATCTTCTCCGGCGACGATGAGGTTATGAGTCCACTTCCGACCAAAAAGCCTCGTCTCTTGATGGCCCCCCAAAATTGAAGTAGATCAAAAGATAGTTTGGGATGGAGTTTTGTAGGGTTATTGTTTAGGCTACAGATTCATTAATTCAACATGTTATTTTTTAAATTTATGTTTCCCTTTCTTGTTTAAAAATTATCGTTATTGTTATTTTTTAAAAATTATCGTTATTGTTCAGTTGCAGACTTAGATATTCAATTAATTTATTTTCATTTCTTATTTAAATTTATTTAACTAAACAAGATTAATAATAAACCAATTGATTAATTAATTACGGAGATTGCAAATTGCAAGTCATAGAAGAAGTTTCAACTGTAGGGTACAAACAGTACATGAGGTGCACGCGCATAGTGAACTATAGCCAATTATTAAATTCTTCTTTTCATTTTACTAATATCAGAAAAGTATTTTTTTTTTAAAAAGGGAAATGATAAGTTGTTTTAAGCAAATGAAGATGAGAAGAAAGGGAGGATATGTGGATAAGAAGGAAGAAAAGGGATGGGGGGGGGATCGCCACTCTGACACTGTTTGCTCACGTATTAAGTGATTAGGATGACAGGTGGCCTTACTTAACCAACTATATTCGTCTTTATTTTATTTTTTTAAAAAAAAAAATTAAAAATGAGGGTGATTTGGTTTTTATTTTAGTTAGGTTTAATAATGTGTAATTTCTTTATTTCAATTGTAATTTATCGAATATTTCAAGCTTTCAACCACTTGTTTTACACATTCATAAATTTGGAATAAAATATCGTTTTTCCCTTTATGTGGTTGGCATATTTAAATATTGCCACTTTAAAATGTGCTCAATGCCTCAAGTGATTTCAATGAGACTTTTGCATAAATTTTACACATTCATAAATAAAATTCATCAGTTTTATTTTATTTTGCTTGAAATTTTTATATTGAGTAATTTTTTTAAAAGAAAAAAAAAAACAGTAACATAATTTTACCATTTTCACTCCAAAAGTAAATTATGAATATGACATGGAATTATTATTATTATTATTATTATTATCTATTTTTGTTAATATTAAATAATGTACAGTGTGAGATTATGCATTCTTTAGTTGTTTAATTGCTTTCATTTGAATTATATGTATAAATTTAGAATTTTAACAGATAAAAAGATTTATAATTCTTGAAAAATTTTATTTTCCAAATAAAAATTTAAAAAACAGATTTAAATTGGGTATCAAATGGACTTGACGTGCCAATGAAAAAGGCGCAATAGCAGCCAAAATAAAAATAAAAATAAAAATAAAAATAAAAAAAAAAAAAAAAGAGGGAACAAAATTTGGCTTGCAATCTGCAAAAGCCTCCATTTCAGGCTAAACACGAGACCAAGAAAATTAAGAATTGAACGACCAATCGCCAATTTGACAAAACGTGTGAAAAAATTACGGCAAAAACCACGGAGCTTCTTATGAATTTATCCAAAAACACTTGAGTTTGCGTGTGGTACTGTAATGTGTAAGCACACCAATATTCGTCCAGCAATTGGAATAGTCTGCGTTCAAATTTATAATTGTTCTTCCTTTTTAGCATTGGAAGAGTCTAGAGGAAATTAACATACATTTAGACTTTAATTCAAAATTCAAATTAAAAACTTTCCTTAATTTTGTATAGAAACTAAACTAGTGTTAAGCAAAGCAAGTTGATACCTGTCCCACCGTGGAAACAGCTCGTCAACGTGTCCGCATTTTGTCTTATCTACGTGGGAAGTTTTGGAAAAAAGAAATCCGAATAAGAGTACACTTGGTAGTGCCTTATGATATCAAGCTCATTGTATTATTTCAAATTCATTGTCGGCAAGGTATTACAGCAAGACATATTGAAAGAAGTGGGCAATGGAATGACTTGTATTAATCAACTCCATAATCAATGGTGCCAACCCAATTCAGGGATTAAATGATAAAACTAATGGATCACTCAACTCAACCATTCTTACGAGTTATGACCTAAGAAAAGCTTCCCAACTGGTTATATTTTACTATAGTGCTAATGGTTGTTTAACTTAAGTTGTGATTTGAATGTTAGAAATATAAGAACAAACAATCAGTAGAGAAATAAAATTAAAAACTACATAGTTATGTCACGGACAAGTCACAGCTTTAAAAGCAATTTTCATTATATCAAAGATGCAAGTTATAAAAAGGGATCGCTTCTCAAAATTTACACGAGTCTCCAAACACGTGTACTCATAGATAGAGACTTGGAAAGTCACATAACTAATGTCCAAAATTTTAAGAAGGAAGAGAAGAAAACAATATAGATTTTGTGCCTGAAACCCATTCCAAAACTCCTTATTTATACACAAAATTGAGGAGCATAAAAGACAAACCAATAATATAATTTGTAAACATGATTCACAAAATGTCTCTAATAAAATCCAAAACAATTTTCAAATTTAAAATAAAACAGCTAGAAAACTGTAATAAGGAAATGATATTCTATAATTAATTCTTTGAAATAAGAAAAGTAGATATTAGGAAAAAATAATTTTGTTGGAAAAATTTAAAATCCAAGTTCGAATACATTGCCACACCCACAACAGCTGGGACAGGCAGGCGGCGTCGCTCGTGCTTGTAGTGTTGGCCTATGTCCTTTTAAGCTCAATCCATTATTTCAAACTAAGAATTAAAGTGTTTTTATAAAACAAAAACCAAAGTCATCTTTTTCCAATGTGAGATAAAGGAACAAAACAAGTCATAAGATAAAACTTATTTTTGAAATCATTTTGTGACACAAGTCATTACCAACAGTCCCTCACT
Source organism: Codiaeum variegatum (assembly GCA_948294925.1). Taxonomy (NCBI): domain Eukaryota; kingdom Viridiplantae; phylum Streptophyta; class Magnoliopsida; order Malpighiales; family Euphorbiaceae; genus Codiaeum; species Codiaeum variegatum. The sequence continues at coordinate 8,110 of CAOJBK010785362.1, read as the reverse complement.
AATGGGTTGTTTGTTTTGAAGAAAAAACATCTGGGTAAAAGAAGAATTGTATTATATTTAAGTGTCAATGTCTTTTGATTGAATTGAAACATAGTGAAGTGAGGCAATAACCTAGTCTATTTAATGAATTTCTTTTTGAACTAAGCAGACTTGGGTTAAGACCCCCACAACACGTATTGAATCCTTAAATTGTGTGACTTTTCGCGATAATGTTTGTTTGCGCTTTTAGGGGTCTGCTTTTTGTCTGAGGCTCCGATTGGGCCTTTGTTGAGCCCATTGGTAATGATGTTCTCATAGGTTTTCTTGGGCCGATACACTTAAGGCCCTATTGTGTTTCAAGCCTTATAACACTCCAAGCTATATTGTGTCATATTTTAAAACAAAGTAAGATTTCTAAATCACAATAACTTATCCTCTTCTAGGTAAGTTTAAGCATACTACCTCCAATTTTAACTATATCTATTTTAATTGTTGTATCTTTCAAACCGATGGGTCTTGAGGTCAATGATTCACATGACCAAACAATCTCAATTTCCCTTCCCTGAACTTGTCTTCGATTGACAAGACTCCAACTTTGTCTCTAATGCATTTATTGCACAATTTATCTATTTTACTATGACCACACATTTGTCTTAACATTTTCATCTTCACAATAAATATTTTTGAGAGTTATTGTGTTTTTATTGCCTAAAACTTACTCCTATATATCATAGCAAGTTTTATCACACTGTAATAAAAAATTTTCCTTTTAGCTTATATGGAATCCTTCAATGATATAATACTTTAGAATCACCCATTCATTTTTCGTATCTCACTTTGATATGATGGGCCACGTCTTTTTCGCAACCTCCATCTTTTTACAAGATTGAGTCTAAATACATTAAGCACGTGTTTTAAGATATAGTTATGCCCTCTAAGTGCACACTCATATGCTCCTTACAACTATCCCTACTATCCTCACTAAACTTGCAATGGAAGTACTTAGTCTTAGACTCACTAAGCTTGAAATCTTTAACTCTAGTATACCTCTCCACATCTCTAAATTTTTATCAACTCTTGTCGTTTATCATCTATTAATACTATATAATCAATAAATATCAGATACTAAGGGATATCTTTTTGTACAACTTTTGTCAGTTCATCCATGACCTAGGTGAAAAGATAAGGATGTTGTAATTTGATTGTGATGAGGAAGTCTTTCATATTTTCTCCATTTTATATATGGTATTGACTGCCTCATCATGCATATCCTTAATTACCTAAATATATGTAACATACACATTCTTAGCCTTTACCACCCACCATATTATATCCCTTAACACTTTATCATAAGATTTCTCTAAATCAATGAATATTATATGAAAACCTTTCTTCATCTCTTTATATCTTTATAAAGTTTCTACTAAGAAAAATTACTTCCATGGTGGATTGACGAGGTAAAAAACCAAATTGATTTATTAGGATAGATGTACAAATTAAGACGTCATGATCTATAACTCTTCTTCATAATGTTATAGTGTGTCTTAGAAGTTTAATTTCTCTAAAATTGGAATAACGTGAATGTCTTGAAGATTGGGACTATTGTAATCCTCCTCCACTCATTGGCATCTTTTTGGATATTAAGATCTTGTTAAACAAATAGGTAAACCCAAATACTCCTTCAGCTTCTTGGCATTTCACATCTTAACAAGTATTTCCTTCAAACCATAATTTTTACTTATTTTATTTTTCATCAAAACTTCTTTAACTTATTAAAATTTAATTCTTATAGTATAGTTCAAAGTCCTCTTTATTGTTGTGTAATCTATACTTATCTGGTTTTCATTTTGGTCATTGAAGAAAGGCTCAAAATAATACATTCACCTTTCTTTAATATCCTCCTCTTTCACTAAAATTCTATCATCCTCACTCTTAATACATTTAACTTGGTTTAGATCTCTTGAACTTTTATCCCTCATTCAAGCCAACGTGTAGACCCCCTTTTCCCTTACTTCTCTTACGTCTTTTCATAAAGTTGAGCTCTAACCTGACTAATTGACTTCTTTGTCTCCTTATTTGCTATATTATATTGCTCATATATATCCTTAATTTCACATTTAAGTAGTTCTTTTACCTTTCCGTTTTACTCTTTATTACTCATTGGATTGTCTCACTTCATTAGCGTCCCTCCTTTAACTATGGAACATGTTCTCTACCTCTCCATGTACCTTCCTACCCGCCTCTCGAATACTTTTCACTCATGCCTTTCCAAGAATTTTTAGTTTATATATAGTAATACTATTAACTATCTTCTAAGTAGTTGAGGATAATGATTAATGATGATGCAAATCTTTAGATAAAAATGATGAATTTTTTTAGTATTACTTTATTTGGTATGGTGATTCAACATCAGCATCAGTTATCAAATTCTAAATAAATGTATCAATTTGCCAAAAGTTTAGAATAAAATTTTTTATTTGCAAGTAAACAAGGTATCAATATTTCAAGGACTTAGTAACATTTGCAACATATAGGTTAATGGCTTAATTATTAAAGTTTTATTAGAAAAGGTTGATTCACTTCTAAACAAATATTATAACATAAGAAAGAGGCACGAATTCGAAGGTGAAGTTGAGGACATTGATAGGTTAGAATGATTATCTTATACTATGTAAGCTAATAAAAAAAGTGAAATTGATTGATACTTATTCATTCTCATTAATTTGTAAAGGCTTAATTAATATTGGATAGAAAAGTCCATTCTAAAATATTGCATTATCTGCCATATGTTAGGTTTGTGTCTTAAATATGTTTCTAAAAGCAATTCTTCATGTCTTTGTGTGCCAAAGGTTGATGCATTTTGAGTGTTGATAATGATATCATCGATCATTTAAGGCATTCTTAAACCTCGAATTATGAGATTCTATAGAAGCAAAAAGTAACACTCTCATAGAGTGAAACAATTTAATGAATAATCATAATACAAAAGTAACTTTAGAGGGATTTCAAGATATAAATGAATTTTGAGGACTCTTACCCAAGCTATCATTGAGGATGTTATCTTTTGACTGACTTAAATAGATTTTACATTCCCTTGAAGAATGAGTATGACATACTAGAGACATAGGAAACATATTTATTCCTTATTTCAAGCCCCTTTACTCTATTAGGATGTGGTGGAGGCTAGTCGTTAAGTAATAAATTCTATGTCTAGGCTAACTATTCGCCTCAAAATCTACTATAAAATAGCGACTGCAAGTATACGGCTATTGCAATATATGATGAGAATCCAAGGTCGTATCCCCAAGGAACAACTTATTATGGCTAAGCTTAATCAATTTGTTTCTTTAAGAACTAGTAAAAGTAAAAGAGATTTGGATTTGAAATTGAAAAGTCAATAATATAATAAAATTAAAACAAGCAAGCAAGCAATAAATATAAGAATGTAATGATAGGATCGAGTCTAGAGAAATTAACAATCCATAGTCTATCATTATTAATTTCAAACTATAAATTTTATTACTTAAGTTTAACAATCCAATGTTTCATGCAATCATTCAACTAGAGCTTATCCTAGTCTATCTAACGCATTCATAGATGTAATCCAGAGAAAATATGCATCAATCAAAGGATTTAAGACTAAAACTTATGAACCCAATTCATTTTAGAATCTCAATTGAATAATTTTAGGTTTAGACTTCCACTCTCGCTCAATCATCCAAACCTTAATTAAACTAATTGGTGGTCAAGTAATCAATTTATAATCATTAAATGAATTTAATCAAGAAAAAGTTAAACCTAATAATAAAATTCATAATAATTAATCATATCAAGACTATTTCATGCTTCAATCTCTAGAGAAAAATGAATTTAGTTCATGATTGATTTAAAACACAACAAAATCACAATAATTCTAAGAGAAATCATTCTTAATACCCTTAATGTAAAGAAAAGTTAAGAATAAATCCCAATTAAAAAGTAGAAAATCCCAAACTCCTTCGAGAAATTCAACTTCAATCTTTAACACAAACCAAATTAATGAAAAACTAAACAAAACAATGAAAACAAAGAATTCTGAACTAAGAACTAAAATAAACTGAAGAAATTGATGAATTGAAAGATGATGAAGGATGTTTGATGTGTAGTGGATGTTGTTATTGTATCTCTAATCCTTCAATAAACCCATTTAAATAGAGAAACAATTTGTCTTTGTGTTGGAAAATTTAATACAAATTCGAATCAGATGAGACTTCAAAATACAGCTTGAAAAACTTAACTCTTTATATAAAATGACAAACACACGACCTCTTTAGAAATATGCACGGCCTATGTGTTTTACTCATCTTGCTCGTGCACTTCATCACAAACAATGCTCTTTCAGACCAAAGACTTACATGACTTGGTTTCTAATCTGCACGGCTCATGCAGTCAATCAATATTTTGAATCCCAAGTTGAGTTTAGTCCAGAGATCGGCACGACCTGTCTCTTTGAACTGCACGATCGTGCATGGACCCATGCAAAAATCATTCTTTAAAATTTTTCTTTATCCATTCTTCAATGAGTTCAAGAACTTCGTTTATTGCTCGAATAACTCCATATTTCCTTAATTCCTTTATAACTCACTTAACAAACTAATTAAACTCAATTTATGGCCAAAAATATGCTTAAATGTAAAGGGAAAATAAGTAAAATTTCATACAAAACAATGCCCCCACACGTAAGTGTTTGCTTGTGCTCAAGCAAAAATAGAACAATAACATATGAAATCAAAAAACCTAACTTTCTTAAATCAAACTTTTGAAAAACCAAGTTCAAATCTTTCTCAATCAAATTACTTATTCAGTTAAATATCAAAATTTCATTTTAAATCAACTAAAATTTGAACTTAAAACTAAATTTAAACAATTTTATTAGCTCTATAGCATCATTAAACATTTAAAATTTAAATTAAACTTTCGAGAAAAAACTTCTTTTCATGCAACAAAATAAAAATTTTGGTTAGTCATGATGTTCATCCTTACAAATTAACTTAATCGTTTTGAAAATAACACACATATCATGCAAATTATTTACTTTAAGCACATGTACTTTTCTTCTTTTTTTTTATCACTTCAAGGAGCCCGACTTAACTGATTCTGTCATAAAGCTTTTAATGCAAAGGTAAACACTTTGTGGTGTCGACCCCCGGTTACTCAGTTCATCACTTTATATCAACCGATTACTAGCACAATTCAAAGTTCCTTTTCAACGTGAGTTTCACTTTGTGTAAAATGGTAAGTAGCGAAACATGAAATTATTTTCAAAGCTCCTTATTTATTTTTAGTGCAAACTTTTTCAATTTACAATCAATGGAAGTTATATCAAAAAGATTTTATTAAAACCTAAGTTTTACTTAAAATTTTTCACTAAAAAAATCTTAGTTTTGAAACAATCAATCTGTATGCTAAAACTTTTAATAAAAATTTTCAATTTTAATGATACTATAAAATTAGCAAAACCCTTTACTTTGAAGTCCTAAACTCAAAAATTAGCAATTCAATAAGAAAATTAACATATTAAACTAAATGAGGAAGTAAAAATTGAAAAATTTTCACCCAGAATCTCAACTGCTCAATTTAAGATTATCAAGTTCCTTAATCATAGCCAAAACTTTATTTTAAGCTTGAGATCAAAATCAAAAAGCAATATATTCAAGTTTTTCAAAATCAGAACGTATGTTTCAGATTGAAAAGAAGAAAAGCAAGAAGATGGAAAGAGTGTTTGCGTATACGACATCCCCCCATCCCCTCACACACACACACATTTAATATACACATTGTCCCCAATGTGTAAAAACCAAATATAAGAAAAAGAAAAGTGAAAGGGAAAAGAAAAAACTTGCCCATATAAATTATCAATCAAAACTAGGCTCCACATGTGAGCCAATCAATCTGTTCTTGTGGATCAACTCAATTCGTACTAAAACGCCATCAATATATACATCAACTTGTCTCTCAAAATTTATCAAAAAGAAAACAAAAGAAAAATAGAAAAATAATAAACTGAAAAAAAATAAATAGTATTAAAAACAATAAAATTGAAAAATAAAAATAAAAATAAATAGAAATAGAAAGAAAAGATAAATCATCACTAATCGTCAGAAGATATCTCCTCAACATCATCATCCTCGTACGAACTATCTGACGATTGATCATTATCTTCATCCTCGGTGTCTGAATAAATCTTGTATCGACAATCCGATCTTGGAGGGCCTCGACGTTGTTGAAAATTATGTTGTGCCCAAAATATCATGCTAACACTCTTGAGCCAATCAAGACAATCTTGGTTTCATTTTACCACATAATTATCTGTTCATGGTCTTGATGACTACGGTAACCTTGGCTCTCAATCCTACAAATCTGACGTTCAAAGGGCATTGTTTTGTGATACTTTTGCCCTTGATCACTATATTGTCCACCCGAAAGACTACGCCAATCAAAGAAATCTATTTTTTGTCCTTAAACAAAAGAAGGCGGATAAGGTGGCAAAATCAGCACTGGTGCTAGGTCCTGCAAACATACTAGGACTTGAACTAATGGTCGAAGGCATACTCGGACCCGAGTCAAAACTAGTCCCAATCATAATCGAACTAGGGCCAGCAGCCAAAAAAGACATCCCAATAGTACCACTATCAACAATACTTGGTCCAGCCAATGAACTAGGATCACCCAACTCAGAACCAAGTCCTAATGACACATTAGGATCAGAAACAAAACCAAAAATACCAGCAGCAATAGTTGAATCAAAAGGAACAGTAGAAGTAGAATGAGGTACCTCAAGTGCAGGGTCATACTAGAAAGGTGGTGGTGGTGGAGGGTCCGATTTTGCATAATTAGCATTGAATTGTCAAATCTTTGCCACATCCATATACATTGGATTCCCATCTAATGGCAAACCCTCTCGAGGTTCAAAATTGAACTCCAATTTAGAAGCCAAGTGTGAAACATAAGCTCCTTTGGCTAAATACACATCATTCTTCTTTGCTTGATTCATAAACATCTTCACAAGAAAATAAGCAACATTTAAAAAATTTCCCTCTCTCATGTTACCTAAGATTAACCAGTCATCACTTTGGATGTGTCCCGTGTTATCATGGTGAGGTTTAATGGTACGGGCCAGCAAATTATACATCACTCACATATGAAAATCAGTGTAAGAAGTATCTTTCTCCCGACTTTCCATAAATCTCTAATGCACTCTGATATACTTCTTCCACCAATCTTATTTATTGGCATAATTTCTCCAATCAATCAAAGACTCTTGAAAAACCAGAGAGTCGAGCTCCTCTTACGTATATAGCCTAAATGGCTTTGCAAGCTCTTCTATTGTATACATATAATACTTCCCATTCAATCTAAACTCTACCAGCTTATAAACAATGTGCTTCTTCCCTTCAAATCTAAGTGTACAATGGAACTCTAGAGTCAGCTCCCTAAAAATTGGCATATTAATATTGAAGAAGTTTCTCCATCCCGGTAGCTTAGTGTATGCTCGTAACCCTCTATGTAAAGGGATCCCTTCTAAGCTAGCCCAATCAATAAGCCAATGCGAAAGGAAAGGCTTGTTGGTTAAAACCTAAAGCCTCAACTTGCTCTCGTCATCTTGGAAGTTTATCATAGGATGCTCGGCGATAAAAGCATCTCCAATTGGTCTTAGCGGAGTAATAGGTACTGTAAGGTTGATTTCCTTTCGTGCTCACTTTTTGCTCTTTGGTCTTGCAATCATTTTACCTTTTCCCTTGTCTTAGCCATCTGAAAAACAAAAACAAAGGCAAAAACGCAAATACAACACACATATTTCATAAATTAGGGCCAATTCCTCATATAACCATAAATTTTATGCCAAAAGTATCAATAATACCAAAATTTCATCTAAAAAAAACACAAAAAACACTAAATCATTGCTTTGAACTTCTTTTGGGCATTAAATCGAGCATTTAACATGCATAAGCAAAATTGCATCATTCCAAATCAAAATCCAAGTTCTTACTTCATATGATATCATAAAATCATCAATTCAAGCACAAGTTACCAATTCAATCCACAAGTAAGATAAAAAAATATCAATTATATATACTCATTTAATCTAAAA
>CAOJBK010785318.1:0-15440 GCA_948294925.1 Codiaeum variegatum | reverse complement strand
GGTTTCTTCGTGCCATTGAAATACAAAAATTCAGATGGCTCATGGGTTTGGGCCAGTTCCTTCTCCTTTCTTCGACTGAGAGGAACCTCTTCTGGGCCTCCTGTGAGACATAGGATATCTCCAGCCACTCCATCTTCTATTGGCACTGGCTTTGTTGGGTTTGTTGGCCCTGCTCTGTCATTTCTTTGGACATAGTTACTGAGATATCCCTGCTTAATGAGCCTTTCAATCTCTTCCATGAGGGATCTGCAATTATTGGTGGTATGCCCATGAGTATTGTGAAACTTGTACCACAGAGATCTGTCTCTCTTGGCCTGATCTTTCATGATGGGCCTTGGCCTCTTCCAAATATCCTTATCTTGGAATGTTGAAAATACCACCTCGGGCTTGACATTCAATGGTGTGAGCTTGGAAGGATTGAACCTCTCCCTCCTAGGTGGTTCGGTATACCTCGGCTGAGGATTCGGCCTATTGGGGGCTCCTCCACCCCTTGGTGGCAACTTTTCTTACTTAGCTTTCTTTTGGGATGAGCCTCCCTCTTCTGGCTTTTTTCTCTTGAAAAACCTGCTCTCCCTGAAAGCATTATCCTATTTAATATATTCCTCTATAATAGCCATGGCTTCATTTAAGGTCCTAGGCAAACTCCGGACCAAGGCTTTGAAGTAATCCTGATGGCTAGTGCACTTCTATATGGCTTCAATTACTCTAGGCTCATCAATGTCTGTCACCTTTAATGTTTCTCTGTTGCAACAAGAAATGAAGTCTCTGAGTGATTCATCTGAACCCTGCTCCAAGGCTCGGGTCGATGTTTGTATGGGAATACTAGCAGAGAACCTCTTGACAAAAAAGTTCACTAGATTCCAAAATGAATCTATACTACCCTCTGGAAAGCTGTCATACCACTTTACTGTAGCTCCTCCTAAGGTTCTTCTGAAGGCTCGAAAAAGTGCCTCATCCCTGGTGGTCTGCAATTCCACCAAATGTTTGTACTCCAGGACATGTGCTTTGGGATCCTGGATGCCATCATACTTGTCAACTCTGGGCTGCTTGAACTTATCAGGGATCTAGAATTCCTCTATATGCCTGGTGAATGGAGACCTGAGGTGTATAGAGAAATCTCCCCTTCTGTCTAGCTTCAGGCCTACCATTTCTTCAACATATCTCCGAACCTCCTCCCTTAGGTCACTCTTGACCCATGGTGGCTCGAGGCTTCCTGTTCTTCTCTCCTAGGGTTTCCATGTCTTCTTGCATGTTCAAGTCTTTATTCTAAACCCCTGTGAGATATGTTCTGACAGTCCTCCTCTCTCATGTTTGTAGCAAATCTATCTTCTACTGCCCCCTATCATCCACCTGTCGCCTTCCACTCCTTTGATCCGCCCTTTGATCCCTATCTGGTACTTCTGGCCCATACCTATTCTGATTTCTCTCTTCAGTAGGCCTGGCTGCTGATACATCAGCTGGGATATTAACATTCACTCCCTGGGTTTTTATTGGAGGGTTGTTATCCACTCTGACTGGTGGGTCAGGCCTTTGGGCTGTTTGAAGGGGTGTAACTAAGGGAACAATATTGGTGATCAAGCCTTGTAAGGCAGCTACCAAATCTGGAGTTGCTTGAGGCAAAATGGGTTGTGGAGCTGGTGTGGAAGGGCTTGGGATCTGAGGTTGGTTTATAAAACTCTGAAGGTTTTGTAAGGAAGCAGCTATATAAACCAAAGCTGCAGTTGGATTTTGGTGGGTTAGAGGTGTGTTTACTGTTGGGTTTGTGGTGGTAGGAGGAGGACTATCCTCTACCATGTGGGTTTCATCATAGGTTTGTTCCATTGTGAGAGTTTGAGTTGTGATACAGGCTTTGAGAATGTGCTTAAAGGGAACTGCTTGTCTTTTCACACAGACGGTGCCAAATGATGTGTATGGGTCTTGGCCAATGCAAGGTTTGAATGGCTCTAGTCGAGCTGGAACTAGCCTGCACAGATAAGACACTAGTCAGGGGTGTCCAGACATTGTGTCCGGCGATAACCCTCCGATGCTCAAGTCAGAAATAGGTTTGAACTCAAATGGAACACTGTGATCTTACCTCATATGAGTTGCTGAGGTTTGTATTTATAGGGTGAAAATCCTATGGAAGGGGACACGTGTCAACTCCGGACACTTTGCAGTGTACCTCTCCATGGGGCCAATGACACATGTCTATTGTAGGACCGGAACCCCGAAGGTCACTGAGGAACAAAGCTTGTTGTGAGCCTTGGGTTTGGGTAGGACAGGGTGCTATAGGGTTCGGTCAGGATCCAAGTATGTTTTTGGGGCCGAACTAGGCTAAGGCTAAGAGATATCACTTGGGGTTTGTTTAAATGTAGAAGAGCATGAATAAATGGAAGAAAGAAGAATGATGGGTCGAGATAAGAAAAATGAGAATATAAAACAAATCAGTTAGGGACATTTTAGCCATATTAAAATTTAAGAAAAAGTAGAGCTCTGGTATTAATCTCACCCTAATTTTTTTTTTATATGAACTAGTTGTGTGACCTCAGTAGGTGCACCACAACATCCCAACTAGGTTGGCACCTCCTTAGCACTAAGCATCATAGGATCAACACAATAAAATATTATTAAAAAAAAAATCAATACAAAAGAATTTAGTGGGTAAACCTATAATGAGGCAACCTAAAAAAATCATGCAATTAAAAAGAATTACAAAAATCGGCTGCTTGAAACCACCAAGCGCTAGAATCCATCGAAACAACTTTATTTGCAAGAGCACGAGCTATGGAGTTCCCTTCATTGTATATATGCATAACTACAGCATAAATAAAGCCAATGAAATTGAGACTAGCTAGCCACCTGGAGCGCCATTGCCATGGAATCTCATTTGTTCAAGTGCGAAAACAATTAACAAGATACATGGAGTCCACTTCCAACCACATATAAGTAAGTCTCATCTCCCTTGCTTTGTCTAAAGCAAAAATGGTTACTGCAATCTCAGCCTCAAATGCATAGCAAGTACCAAGAGGGATTGAAAAACAGACCTGAACTTAGCCTCTATAAGTGTGAAAACTCCATCGGCTCCTGCACGTCTTAGAGCACCCAAAGCGGTGTTGTTAGTATTTATCTTCAACCACTGAACTAGAGGAAGATACCATACCACTTCTATAATTTTTGGTGCAGTAGATAGTAGGCTATCAATGCTGAAATTCTTCAAAATCTGAAATTTAGTTAAACTATTTTTCATTGTACCAGCTCAGAAACATTCTACCTCTTTAATGCTATTCCAAATCTGATGGAGGAAAGTCGAAATAGAGGGAGGGGCATCTTGAAAAATTGCTTGATTATGGACGTGCTAGATCAACTAAAAAGCTATACATGTTGTAACCATCAATAGGTTTTTAACTTGCAAACCATAGGGAGAAGACATAGCTTTGTTAAAGATGACAGTCGAGGTGTCTGTCATAATGCTGAATTGGAAAATCAAGCTAATAGCGAGCCACACTTTCTTAGTAAAACAACAATCAATGAAGATATGTGATATGGTCTCTGGAGCGTTAAAGAAAAAAATGAAGGGAGAAACAACATTCATCCCCTTTACAAATTAAAGTGTCATCCATGGGGAGCCTATTATGGAATAGTCACCAGCAAAGAATTGATCACGAAGGGGGCAAAAACCATCTCCAGAGGTGCTGGTCCAGCCGATAGCCGAATAAGAGGCGATAACAAATTCATCACTGCCTTGCTTGTCACCTTACCCGTTGACCTGCCAAACCAAACCATAAAATCTTCATGTTTTTCAATGCCAAGGCCTAAATATCAGCAGCTATTATAGGATAAAGTAAGCAAAAATGAGAGTTTAATCGCCAATTAGCTTCTATATAAACATCTCTTACTCTCATGTGGAGCTGCTTTTTAATTCGTAATGGTAAGGAGAGCACGTTAGAAATTCTATATCCGAGCCAATTGGCATTCCAAAAATCATATTAAAGGAACAAAAGACTACCCATTTTGAGTGATTATCCATGTCACCAAAAATAGCCTTGATAGAACACCATATAAATGAGCAGATTATGAAGGACTGTGGCTTTCCCCAATGATAAAGCAATCGGCGTTGGAGGAACACATAAATAAAATAATTTCTAGAATTCAAATTAAATGCAATTTTGTGCAGCAATGACTTATTAAAATCGATAGTCTAATCAGCCCCAAGCTGCCTTTTTCAATAAGAAGGCAACAAGTTTTCCAATTCACACATATAACTTTACACACCGAGACATCACTAGACTAAATAAAATTTTGAATGGCCTTCTTAAGTTTAGAAAGAAGGCTCTTCAGCAATTTATACACAAAAAATGAATGGATGAAAGAGCTTCGAATGACCAAATTAACTAAAACAACCTGACCAGCCATTGAGACAAGATCACATTTCCAAGTTGAGAGTTTAAGCAAAATCCTATCAATAATAGCTTGCAAGTGTAAGCGTTTGGGCATTCCCACAAACAAAGGAACCCCTGGATAAATGAATAGTAGCTTACCAATTATGAATTGAAGAATGGAATGAAGGGAGCTAGCAAATTTGTAGTAGACATGCTTTCCAAAGAATACTTCAGATTTATCCTAATTGACTATTTGGCTAGATATATCACCGTAATGATCAAATAAATTCTTCAAAGCCAAAATGTTCTTCTTAAAAGCACCACCAAAAATCAGTACATCATCAACATAAATAAAATGAGACGGAGCAACTCTTGAATGGCCAGAGGAAATAGAGGTGATAGACCCATTTGCCACCAAAGAAGAAATAAGATGACTAAGATAATCACCAGCTAAGCAGAAAAGGATAGGAGATAAAGGGTCTCCTTGCCGCACCCCTTGAGAACATGAGAAATAACCTTTAATGCCTATTGTATTTGATATAGGAATTCTAGAAGACAACATAATTTCTAATATCCAATTGCAGAATTGATTGTTAAAACTAAAAGAGTGAAGTAACTTAATAATAAAAGGCCAGCTCAAAGTATCAAATGCTTTGCAGATGTCTACCTTTGCTGCCATGTTCTTATGCGATATGAAATTAAGCAAATTGACATTTTCAAATGCTCCCACAATGCAATCTGTAATATTTCTATTTTTTAATAAAACTGAATTGTTGTAGAGAGAGAATGCGGTCAGCAAACAAACGCAACTGAGAGGCAATGATTTTAGTGATAATTTTGAAGATGAAGTTCCCCAAAATAATCAGCCTAAACTTGTCAATAGAAATCGCTTCTTTAATATTTGGAATTAGAATCATTAAATTAGAGTTAAGCCTCGAAATCATGCTTCCAGACTTAAAGAAATGTCGAACAACAGCACATGCATCATAAGAAATGATGTTCTAGCATTTTTGGAAGGAGATTCCTGTGAATCCATCAAGCCCTGGGGCACTTCTACTATCCATACCCAAAACAACTGGAAAAATCTTAGAATCAGTAGGGACTGAAGTGAGCATGTCATTATCAGCTAAGCTTACCAACCGAGAAATAATGTTGTGGACCATAGATAAGTCTGCTTACTGGTTATTTGTCAAAAAAAGCTCTGAGAAATAATTCACACTGTAGTCATCTATTATGTTCGGATCATATGAAATGGTACTGTCAATTTCTAAGGTAGTAATAACACTAGAAAAGCCCGTCATTATGATGGTAGTGTGAAAAAAAGACAAATTTTGATCCCCATTAACCAGCCAATTCACACGACTCTTCTCCCGAAGAAAAATCTGTTACTGATCTAATAACTCTGATAGAAGTCGGTGAGCCTCAAATTCAGAAGCATGTTTGTCCTTATCAAACCTCGAAGTGTCAATATCATGTTGTATACTAGCTAGTGTTGCCTTAGTAGCCTCTATATTAGCATTACGGTCTCCAAAAACTGATATATTCTATGACCGAAGGTCAGCTCGCAACAAACGAAACTTATGTTGAATAAAGACCATAGGATGGTCTAAAGAAGGGTAGCCTTTCCACTTGTCCATAATAAAATCCATGAATGAGCTATGTGAGAGCCATATTTCCTTGAAGCGAAATGGAAGTGAGCAAGTGAAATTACACTGCTGGCCCTTAAGAATAATCGGGTGGAGGTCTGAGCTGCGTTTGGGGAGTGTGTAACAGGAAATAAAAGTCCATTCCTGGACAAAACCCTCTGAGCAAAGTACCCTATCTAGATGTAAAACAATTCTTTCATCACCAAAATGGTTATTAGTCTAAGTGTAAAAATTCCCCTTGGTATCAAGGCAAGAAAGCTCACAAGTTTCAATAACAGTTCTAAAATCATTGCACAAAGAAGTAGAAGGAAGTTGACCACCTCTTTTTTCATGTGCACCTAAAATAACATTAAAATCTCCTATGACTACCTAACAACTTGGAGATCTTTCTTTGATGGTGCATAAATGACTCCACAAAAATCGTCTGTTGTAAGCTAAAGTCTTGGTATACATAAAGGTTAGATGGTGAACGGACTGCCAAAGCGATAAATTATTAGAAACTTGTTGATTACTAGAAGAAACCAAAGAAGGAGCTGTAACACTATTTCTGATCAGGACCCAAATGCAAGGCAATTCACCATCAGCCACAGCCACTAAGTGCATATTAATGGAGAGCAAAAAACTTGCAGGAATGGAGGAAAACTGAACCATAGGTTCTGATAAGCAAAGAACCTCTAGTTTATTAGTCATACATAAATCAAAAAGGAATTGCGAGCTATTAGGGTTGTTAATTCCCCTACAATTCCAATAGAGAACTATCATAAATTCAATTTAGAAGGAGGTTGCGATACCCGCTTTGTGAGAGTAGTCTTTTGCTTTATAGATATAGGAGGTACCTTGCTCTTGTTGCCTTTCCTTTTAAGAGTATTCCAATTCTGTTCAATCAAGCCAATTTGATATTTACCTTTGCTACTTTGCTCCTTAACAATGTCCAATTCCTTAGAAAATTGGTTACTCTCCTCAATGCTAGAACTATGTCGAGCATGATTAATATGCTCATTAGGTTATTCAACAATCACTCCCTGTATAGGAGATGATGGATCCTCAAGGGGTACATTCTACCCTATTGTTATGATGTCGTTTGGTGCTGCTGTTGCTCCGACGTCATTTTGCACATCTGCGAGAATGGGTAAAGTAGTTATTGCAATGATGTTATGCTCTGCTTCTGCTAGGTTAGGGATTGATGGCTCTGCTGCGGCAGCATTTTGAGCTCCACACTACTCTGTCACGACATTATTTTAGGGATCAATAGGAGTTGAGGTTTTGTTAGGCTCCAAGTCTTTGGAAATATGATCTAGGGCTTGCCTTATAGGGACTAGAGAGGCACTCCTTTGCCTCTATTCTTGTCTCTCCTTTGTTTTCCTTCGCCTAGACCTTCCTCTTGATTTAGAAATACGTCTCTTACTCTCTGCTTTATCTGCAACTTATGAGATTGGTCTTTGATTCCTTTTACAGCTATATGAGGCATGTCCAATAGAAGAACAAATGCGACAAAATTAAGGAATATTTTTATACACTACGTCGATCTAGAATTGCTTCCCTTCACGCTCAATACGTAGTGTTTCCAAAAATTTATCGGCTAAATCAACATCAATGAGCAACCTGGCGTAGTGGTCGAAATCACCATTTAAAGTAGTTTTGTCAATTGTAATCAATCCTCCTATACCGACTGCAATATCTGTTACAGTTTGCTTATCCTAGTATTCCCAAGGTAATGAATACAAATGTACCTAGAGCTAAGTGCTAGTAAACTTTTGAGTTGCTGAGTCAAGATCCCCAGTCCAAGATTGTAAACAAAATAAACTAGGCTTCAATGTTATTACACCTTTGCTCCAAACAGCTAACTTAACTTCCTTGGAGGGAATAAGAATATGATAATATCCTTTACCCAAAGAGATCAGTCTTCATTGCTCGTTAAGTCCCCAAATTGTATTCAATGTACTCTTTAAGTCTGCAACAACCCAAGGCTTGTCTCCTTTATTAAGGATTAGCCTATCAATAAGAGAGTTCTTACATTGTTTAACCCTGCATTCATAAGTCGTTTGCGAGAATTTTATGGAAACAAAACTCCTGATATATGAGAGAATCAGAGTTGAAGCCTGCGTTTCGCAATTACTCGTAATCGAATATGAAGCAACAGCTTGGGCATATGACTTCAGACGTAAAGCAAGAGAGGCTTTAAGGGCAAATTTAGAAAACAACTCCACAATACCTATGTGGCATTCTAGATGAGGATCCGACGACCGGAGATGGCCTGAGCCAGCCATGGCCGACAAGGAAGAGTAGCATAACAGTGAAGGAAGCGAAAGAGTCCAGGTTCCTAAAGAATACGGAGCCCAAAGGGAAATCCCACTTCAGTATTTGGTGTTTAGTTATCTTGTCTTTCTCATCCTAAATTCTGTTGTTTCAACCAATCTTTATTTTTATGTTTTACCTTTTTTTTTTAATATGTTTGAGTAAATTTCCTTTTTTATAAGCCTATTAATTAATTAATCATATAATAAATTACAATTGTTGCTTTTACATCTCAAATTTTATTCTAGATCTGAGTGCACAAAGCATACTATACTAGCATATTTTACTACATTTAAAATAACGTACTTAATGTGATTAGAAATTGATGCAGTTGAATTGGTTTTGTTAGGCATGAATGCTGCGATCACCTGTTCTCGATATTTGACTGCGTTTCCAAATTTTGTGTTTTGTGACGTGTCTTTTTTCATTTCATTTTATCTTTTCCTTTTAAGTTTATGTTTTAAATATATTTTAATTTTAATAATATTTTAATTGAGTTAAAATTTATAATTTTATATATCCTTTTAATTGAGTTAAATATGCTATAGTTTTTATTATGTACGATGTCAAGACATTATAGTATTAATTTTTATTTTTTAAAAATATAATACTTTAATATTTATCAGTCATATTATGATTTTGATAATGAATATTATACAATTTGAAAATGAATTACTTTTTATTTTTAGTGAATATAATTTTATATATTTTTTGAAATTTTTTTTCATGTAAACAATAGTAAGTTTCTTGAGGTATTCCGATAAATATTTGTTTTTTGTAATGAATTTATTTATTTTTATATATTGAATTTGTATAAATAAATATTTATCAATATTTCTTTATTAAAAAATGTGTTTGCTAGTTGCTAGTAGTAGTTTCTCCAATTATTTGTAATAATTATTCTACTATTTGATAATGATTTTTTTTTTATGTAGTGAATTTGTATCAATGAATATTTTTTTTTATTTTTTTTTCTTTTATTTGCATCCATTGTTCATTTAATTTAAAATAATCGTTCATCATAGATAAGTGAAATGTTTATTATTTTTAAAAATAAAATTATTTGTCTAATATTTATAAAATAAATGTCTGTTATTGATAAGTAAAATATGAATTTCATGTATATTCATTATTGATAAGTGTACATTCTTGCAACTGCATATTTATCAGTTGTGAAGTGTATATGAATAATTTTTATCTATTAGGTATAAAATAAATGTCCATTATTAATAAATAAAATGTTCATTATTTCTATTTGTATATTTATAGTGAATATTGTATTGTTTGGTAATGAATTACTTTTTATTTTTACTGAATATAATTTTATATAAATTGTTTTTATATAGTTGTTTCAAGTAGCTAGTAATTTTCATAAATTTTATATAATGAATATTCATTTGTTAGATAATTTTTTTTGACATAATGAATATTTTCTTTGGCAAAAAAAGATTTTTTTTTCATTGAATATAATTTGTAGTTTCCTTCACTTCTTTGTAATGAATATTTTATTGTTTGATAATAAATTATTTTTCATTTTTAGTGAATATAATTTTATATAGATATTTTTATTTTTTTTGTGTAACTAGTAGAAGTTTTTATGAGTTCTTTCTAATGACTATTCATTTATTTGATAATAAATTTATTTATTTGATGTAGTAAATTTGTATTAGATGATATTTTTAATATTTCTTTATTAGAAATTATATTTGTTAGTTACTAGTAGTAGTTTTTCTCAGCTCTTTATAATTAATATCTATTGCTTTGTAATAAATTTATTTCTTTGATACAATGAATTTGTATCGGTGAATATTTTCTTTTTTCTTTTTATCTTTTCATTGAATAAAAGTTGTAGTTTTACTCTATTCTTTGTAATTCAATATTCTATTATTTGAAAATAAATTACTTTCAGTTTTACTGAATATAATTTTTTTTTATTTGTAATGAATATTCTACTGTTTGGTAGTTTTCATGAGTTCGTCGTAATAAATATTCTTTTATCTAGTAATGAATTTATTTCTTTGATGTAATTTTTCGTATAAGTGAATATTATTTATTTTTTCTCAGTTTTTTATAATGAATAGTCTCCTATTTGATAATGATTTTTTTTCAAATATAATTTTACATATAATTATTTATTTATAGAAGTTTTTATACTAAATGGATAATTATTTTTATGTCAAATGGACAATTGTTTCACTCATAAATATTAAAATATTTAAATTTAATTTTTATAAAAAAAAAATCAAAAAGAACAAAAGGATTAAAAAATATAAAAAATTTATTTAAAGTTGCCAGTTATATTTACTTTAATAAAAACAGAAGAAATTAAAACATTTAAGAACAACAAGAATTTGAAATAGAAAAAATAAATAAGCATTATAAGAAAAATAATAATATTCATTCAGAATTTACTTGAAATAAAAGAAAATGGGATAGGAATATTTAGAGTTGAGCCTATCAATTTGTTGAGAGTACAAAATGCTCCTTATTATTGTATCTTCGCGTGGATTTCAGGTCCAAAAAACATGATAGAGCCGAATCCATCATATAGGAGCTGATGTTACGTGAGAATAAACAAATTCTAAATTGAATGTGGATTAGGCTGTGGCTAATTGCAAATTTAAAAAAAGATTAAGCTTATATGTTTGCTTTTTGAGTTGAAATTACGAAATCAAAATAATGAAATCTACTGTTCATTTTGCAATATTTAGAAATAGTGATAAGCAGCAACTACACCCTTAACATAAAGAACAGAAACTAAGAGGTTTTGTGATGGGCCAGATTTTGGGTTTAGGAGAGCTACCTTTGCTTAATCATGCCTAGTTGAACTATCAATGTTGCCAACAAAATGGGTCAAAACCTGAAAAAATAATGGCATGGACCTGTTGAGTTAGTGAAACAATTCAGGAAAATCAGTTCTATCATTATTGGAAGATGTTCCTTCAGAATTAGCTGTTTGATGAGATTAAGGATTCTATGTTTATCAGGTTTTGTTTTCTAACTAAACCCTGAAAAGTTTTTAAATGGGCAGTAACAGCATCAGTTCTCAATGTAAAATGAGTAGAGCATTGCCAAGCAAAACCTTGAAATATATTCACAACACAAGATTCCTGTACTAAGAATAAAATGCAAACATGATCCTTGATTTAGACAATTCAGCAGTATTAGCCCTCCCATTTACACTAATGAATATGAAATAGATTTGTGAAATGGAAGCCTCTAGCATGTCAAATCCTAGTTTCTAACTATACTTATTATTCGATTCCCTTCCAATGACAAACAAACTCTCTTTTTCATTCAAGCTACCATAACAGAACAGTTCAATATGAAGTTACTCAGCCTGTTTCTGCCACATTCAAGAGGCCTCCATTGCAATTCTTCTGTTTCGGCACCCGGGCAACAAGTGTATATAGCCATGCCAGCTCCTGAATAAGACACCATTGATGTAGATGCACCTATTACAAGTAACTCATTGCCTAAAGACTTGAAAGCTACACCCCATCCTCTTGAAGAGTCAGCTCTTACTGGTACTTGTCCTAATTTCCTCCATGTCTTGCTCCTTTTCGAGTACACTTTGAGCTCGTTTGATGAAGTCTCGAGCGAGTAAAGCTCGTTGTTCACAACGGCTACAAGAGGCGGAGATTGGAATGTCGCGACAGGAGTGTCCTCCAACATGTTTGGAATTAGTTCCCATGACTTTTTATCATCATCATACACTTCTGCACATGTAAGACACCTTCCATCTTCATTTCGGCCACCGATGACAAAAAATTTGTTGTCCATGTAACAACCTGAGCAAAGCTTCCTTTTCTTTTGCATCCTTGGGAGAGCTTCCCATGTTTGTGTGTCAGGATTGTACTTTTCAGCAGAATTCAAAACAGAACCAGCTTCTGTCACCCCACCAGCCACAAAAGCAGCAGCACCACAAGAAGCCGAAGAGAAAAGACACCGAGGCATGATCATTGAAGGACCTTTTCTCCAGCTATTTGTTTCTAATTCATATCTCCAAACAACAACACCATCAATTTCTCTTCCAGAAATGATCAAATGAGTTCCTGCACAAACAGTCTCCTTATCTCCTGAAGAAAAACAAGAATCTGCAGGCAAATCCGGAAGCTTTCGACGGGCACTAAATTGCCTATCAAATGCCCACCAACCACTATCTCCAGTTGTAAAGATAAAAACAGATGATTCTTTAACCCCAAGTTCTCTCCTAATATTAAAAAGCTCACCACTTTTCATAAGACCAAAAATTCGTTTGTTAACCAATGGAAATTTCCAGTATTCTGATCTAGGAACCCTTGCTAAAATTTGATTCTCTACTTCATCACTGAGCTGAGGAACTTGGGAGTAATCTGCATCCTGAGGTTCTATACCTGAGGAACTACCAACTCTGCTCTCACTTGACCAAAATGCATACCCACTAGTACCTTGTATTCCATTACCAATTTTTTCTGGTAAAGTAATCCAAAATCTATCACCAGAATCCTCTTCTGGGTTCTTTCTCTTGCTCAGATTATGATCATTTTCGCATCCGTTAAGCCTCTTTGTTCTAGGACTACTACAAGTAATCCAAACTCTATTGCTTGAATCTCTATCTGGGACACCTTTATGAATACTTGAATCTTCTTTGCAGACACCAGTCCCTTCTTGTTCATCCCCAATATGTTTTCCTTTGGACATGGATTTAGCCCTTTCAAAATCCAAACTTCACTGTATCAAAAAGAAAAAGGAAAATGAATTCAACTCATGTAAAGTTTTTAGAATGAACATAAAGAAAATAGAAAGGGAAAAAGACCCAAAAAAGGATAATTAATCACATGTATATAAAAACTTATAATATAATACTTGTAATAATGAGAGTTGAAAAACCCAAATGAAAATTGAGAGCTCATGAACACACTCATGAATTGATCGTTTTCCCATGGAAAAAACACAATTGAATGAAATGAAAGAATATTTTTATACCATTACTAGATTGACAAATAGAAAACCTTAAAGAGACCAAAGATGGGAACTGTAAACAATCAAATCCAAAAAGTCAATCAATCTAAACAAGTGAAGCCCACAAAGAAAAACAAGAAGAAGAGGAAGGAAAACAAGCAGAGAACAAACCCAACAAAGTATGGCGTGAATGGTGGTGGGAAAGAAATATGGTCAACAAAGAAATTCAATTTGCACATTTATACATATACACAAAAGAGAGAAGCTTACCAGGAAGTCACAGTCTAAGTCAAGAGAAGTAAAAGAAGGGACGGTTATAGATACACAAGAAACGAATTCATCAAAACACAACTCTCAGATTAACAACCCAACAATTTGGAGTAAAGGAAGAGAGAGAGAAAGAGGATTTTATATGTATTATACCCTTTTGTACTATTTGTGAGTCATTGTTGCAAGATTTCAATATTCTTCAATTGATTTTTAGTAATAATTAAAACAAAAATTACTGTGTTTTTACTTCCTTGTCCAATAACAAAACAATTTTAATTTTTCAACAAAAGGCAGTTCCTTTGGTCTTTGGAGACTGAGACTCTGTTTTCTGTTTTCCTTTCTTTCTCTGTATTATAAAAGAGAAAAACATTTTTAAATCTATTCAGAGTGGCAAAAGTCAGTTGCTTTTCCTCTGTTTTTTTCTTCTATTTTTTAATAACAATATTTTTTTTTGCCGAAGAATATATTATTATTGTTATAGAAGTGCTAATACATTTCTATTATTGATTTGTAAGGGGGAAATCCACTCTATGATGATACGCGTGGGAACAACGCTCTTAATATTAGTACTTTTTTCATGTTATTTGGACTTTGTACTATACTATATATTTTTGTTTTTTAACTAAAGACAAACTTCGTATTATTAGGGAAAAAAAAAGAAACAAAACATAAAAATAAAAATAACAAGAAGAAAGCTAACAAAGTAAATTTTATTGGGGCCTTCCCAGTCCATATAGGCTAAGAATTAAAAATCAAAACTTCAATATTTCTCTTCTTCTTTCATATCTATTCTTCTTCGTCTATTGAAACTTCAATATATATATCCTTCTTCTATAATTTTGCTACAATTATTGTATAGTCAATGTTAAGAGAATTAGAGGTGGGTATCAGTTCGGTTCGGGTAGTTTGGAAACCGAACCCATGAATCCAAATTTTTTATAAACATTTGGTTAATCGATAAAACCTAACTATTTTTATAAAAAATCTGAAAATCTGAATTTAATTTTATTGGTTCGGTTCGGTTAACCAAATAATCAAAATTTTTTTATTTTTTATATTGAAAAATATGATAATTAATTTTTCAAAAAACTGATACTTTAGATACAAAACTATATAATTTATGCATACTATTAAACTTTAATAATAATATTTACAATACTAAATGAAGCAAACATACATTACAATTAAATGTAGCTCCATTACAAAAAATAATCCTATACAAAAAATTATCTATGTCAAAAATAAAAGAATTTGATATTTATAATTAAGGAGAGTCTGCAAAGAAAAAAAATGTTAAGTTAGTATAAAAGAAACATAATTGGAAAATAAAGAAAAATATTTAAAAAATTAGGCTCAGACATTAATTTCAGTCCATAGAAAGAATGAACTGAGCTATCTGACTGCAAATCCCATAAAACTGCTAACCATTAAATAGATCTACCCCACCAAGACAGCTCAGTCAATATTAATTTAAGATCAGAAGACGGTGAAGGCCTCATCATTGCCCATACACAAATAAAACAAACTTACTAATGACAGATTGCTCAGCCTAAACAAATCTCATCAAATATACTGAGTTGTACACTCAGTATTTCAAAGTAGTTTAAGGCACATCATTGCTCAAGCAAACACATCACAGATTAACTTACCAAAGTTGCAGTTTCAATTTAATATAGCAAAAAAAGATGCAGCAATCAAACCAATATAGCAAAAAAGATGCAGTAATCAAGCTAATATATCCAAAAAGTGAGCTTATCTTCCAATTCCAGCAACATTAGGAGGCAATAATGAAGCAAAAGTAAAAGCATGTTGCAATAATAGTGTAATAAAAGTTAAAAAATTTATTGTCATCAGGATTAGCAATAGGCAGAATCTGCAAAGGTAAGTATGTTTTATTAAAAAAAAATGTTACAGGATTAGCAACAAT
>CAOJBK010784653.1:0-20977 GCA_948294925.1 Codiaeum variegatum | reverse complement strand
CCACAAAGAAATTCCCTTGGGAGAATGATACCAGGAGTTACAAGTTTTTACTCCTTGATATGATCTCGTGCACTTGCAGGTGTTGAAGCTGAATACTATATATCCACTGCGCAATCACCTACCTATCTAGATTGCAAGCCTATCAAGTAGAAGCTCAAGCATATAAAAGTGGTATGGTCACTCCTGATCAAGGAAGATGTGTCTAAGCAACAGTCTCACCAGTTTATGAAACTGATCAACTACCCATCATAACTAGCTAACATGGTCCGATTGCCTAAGGAAAATGGAAAAGATAGAATGTGTATGGATTATCGTGATCTAAACAAGGCCTATCATAAAGATGACTTTCCTCTGCCATACAGTGACCTGCTAGTAGATGCATTAGCTAGCTTAGAAATGGTTTCCATAACTGATCTAGCTACAGAATATAATCAGATTCTAGTACATCCTCCAAATAAAGAGAAAACAACCTTCATCACTGAATGAGGTACCTACTGCTACATAGTAATGCCCTTCAAACTTAAAAATGCTTGAGCCACCTACTAGAGAATGGCAACCATAATCTTCTATGACATGATGCACCAAAAAGTGGAAGTGTATATCGATGACATAGTTTTCAAGGACACCACTATTGAACAACATCTACAAGCATTAAAGAAGTTCTTCCTTAGACTTTGCCAGTACAACCTTAAGCTCAACATTGCTAAATGCATATTTGAAGACTCATACTGAGTGTTCCTTAGTTACATGGTCAGTAAGAAAGGAATTGAGATTTGAACCTGCAAAATCTAAAGCAATTCTTGACACGTCATCTCCTAAGACAAAAAAGAAAATAGGGGGGTTTTTGGGCTGACTACAATACATCAATTATTTTATCTATCAACTAGCTGACACATGTGGTCCTATCATTGACTTATTAAAAAAGAATTCTTCCAAACACTGGAAT
The DNA here is from genome assembly GCA_948294925.1 of Codiaeum variegatum. Taxonomy (NCBI): domain Eukaryota; kingdom Viridiplantae; phylum Streptophyta; class Magnoliopsida; order Malpighiales; family Euphorbiaceae; genus Codiaeum; species Codiaeum variegatum. The sequence goes on along the minus strand of CAOJBK010784653.1, from coordinate 20,031 downwards.
GAACAATGTCAAAAAGAATTCAAAAAAATCAAGTAATACCTTCCGAATCCACCAGTTATATAACTACTAAGGCCTGGTAAACCATTGTTACTCTATCTTATAATCATGAAAGAAGTCATGGGTGTTATGCTGGCATAAATTTTTCCTAACTCTCATAAGGAAAATGCCATATACTACTTAAGAAAGATAATGCTTGCACATGAGATCAAATATAGTTACATCGAAAATCTCTACCTAGTTTTGGTATGGGTATGCCACAAGTTAAGGCACTATCTCGGGGCATATATCACACATGTTCTTACTTACAAGATTCCACTCAAGTACTTATGAACCCTTAATTTTGCACCTTTAAAATAGTCACCATTAAATCCCTAATTTTTCAAGGAACATTTTTGAAGAAAAATACCATAATTTTTAAATAATTAGATCCAACCATTCGATACGAGTCTAATGGTTCAAACTGCATTCAAATCGGACTCCAAACAGGCCCGAAATTGTGAAAATATCAAATTTGGGTCAAATGGAATCGAGCCAAGCCAAGCCAGCTGACCCAAATGCATTCTTTTGGTGTCAAACGCATGCATTTGGTGGTGTTTTCTCCCAAAAACATAAATTTGACACCAAACACATGTGTTTCATCCCTTAGGATTTTTGGCAAAAATCTTTATTAATTTAGACTTTTTAGAACAGTTCAGGGTTCTAGTTTTTCTGAATTCCAATGTAGTCAAACTCATTTTTTAAGCTTATAAACACTCCTAAACACTTCCTAAGCACTACAATTCCTATTCAATTGATCCAAGACATCAGAATTTCACAATATACACTATGACTCCTATTAGTTCATACATTCAATCCTACCAATTCTAGTTCAGACAAACAAACATTAGTGCTCTCCGAACACAACAGAGACTCGTTTCAGTTTCATAAAGCCCTTTGACCTGCCGGTTCCAAAGTTCTGCAAAGCAAAGGTAAAATTGATATAGTATGACACTATCTTATCAATTTTTAGATTATTTTAAGCCTTTTAATCTTATTAAGGCATGTTTTACTGAAATATCTATTTTTATAAAATGAATTCAATTAAACCCTATAACGAACTTAGGTATTCATATTCAAAATCACTTTTTTCAATCAAAATTTGAATTGGTTAATAACCTAATGGTTAATGATTCTACTAAACTAAACTTGGTTAGCTACTGAATATTAAACCATTTTCAAAACACCCACAACCCTTCGCGAGAAGGGAGAACGATGTAGGGTTTGATTCCCATCCTAAGGGATACACCGACAAACTGTTTCATGGCTTTAACTCCAAACCCTTATTTACTTTTATTTTCTTCAATTATTTATTTGTTATTGTTACTTTTAGTTAAATTCTTTTGCCTATTATTGCATTTAAATTGCTTTTGTTACTTTTATGTTATTTGTTATATCTATTATGTATGGATTCATTGTTATTGAAGAATGTGTGCTCCTCTCAGATCATAAGACTGAAGGGGAGATCCCCTAATTTTTATTCCTTTTAGCAGTTGTAATTTAATCTCTTTCTTTGGGGTAGGGTAACTTCCTTAGAACCTGAAGTGGGATAGAGGAAGGACCCCTAGTCAATTGTTGTTTTATAGTATTATGTTATTATCATGTGCATTATAACATGTTCATGCATACACGAAAACTATATTTTAACTAAAATCTCATACTTTTAGGGCTAAAAGTTCTTATGTAAAAATGGAAAACATTGTTTTTTGTAAAAAATTTTTATCATATCATGAATCCCTAAACTCTATGGCTCTTTGTTGTTTGGGGTATTAACATAATTGGCAAGATCTCACTAAAGTCATATGTGGGCTATGAATACATCCTAGTAGCCATTGACTATTTGACTAAGTGGGTTAAAGCTGCTCCTTATCAAATCCTGGACTCAAAAGCATAGTTGAGGCCGCTAATAAAGCACTAAAGAACATGCTTCAAAAGATTATCATTAATCATAAAGGTTGGCACCTACATCTGCCAAGCACCCTCATTGGGTATAGAACTACATACAAGTTAGCTACCAAATCTATTCCCTATTTGTTAATGTATGGGATGGAAGCAACCCTTCTCATAGAGTTAGAAATTTAAATAGCCAAAGTTCTTCAAGAAGCCCAGATCTCTGAACTCGATTGGCAACAGGCCTACTATGATCAACTTAATGAAATTGATGAAAAAAAGATGGAATCTCTCCACTTCACACAGAATTACCATATTAAACTTGCTAAGGATTTCAAAAAATGGGTTCAAAGTAACAATCTCAAAGAAGGTGAATTTGTTCTTAATGTGATTAGACAAGTCGTACAAGGCCTTCAAGGGAAATTCAGACCTCCTTAGAGTGGACCATACATAATTAAGAAAATCCTATTAGGAAGAGGCATCATCTTGATGGACATCGATAGTAATGAGTTTAACCATCTAACCAATCTCGATCAGCTCAAGAAGTACTTCATATAATGTTCTTATTATATGAGCATGCATTTAGGCATCATCATCACTGTAATAAGAACTACATCGACCCGATTCTCCAAAAACTACCATGTATTTCAAATTTTAAAATATCTTTTGTAAGGGCATACGTAGGCAGCCTTTACAGGCAAGGTCCAAAGCATTCAATAAAATTTTATTTTCCATCTCATTTGTGCTCTTTAACATTGCATGTAAGAGTTAAAAAATTAAATAAGCAAATTGAAAAAAAGAATGAAACCCGTTAAGCTAAAAACCCAAATGGGTGGCTTAGGTAAAATTTAGGGTACAGCCTACTAGATTGAAAATCAAAAAGGCAGTCTAGGAAATAATCAAGGCAGCTCACTAAGTTGAAAACTCAAAAAGGGTCGCTTAGGAAAAAATAAGAGCTTAATAAAATATAATATGTTTATTGAGGTCTTATTCATCTTTTGGAACACCTAAAACAAGATAGTGGAGACAAAAAAGAAAAATAAAAATTAAACAAAGTTTTATTTTTAAAAGACTTATTTTTTCTAAGTCTAAAGACTCAGATTGAACCTTCAATCTTAGTCATAAGGAAAACTCACTTTGCCTTCTCCTTTTGCCAACAAGCCTTAATCCACCACTCAAGATAGTGATGAGGCTTACCATAATCATCACCTGGGATAACCATAGCACTTGTGAAACCCCTAATCCAATGTGAGATAATAGCTCAAGCCTCTCAGTTGTTCACTGTGGTTTCCGCGAACAAATGACCATCGGGGGGCACATCCAGATCATGTCCCATCACATAAAAGAGTTTAGTAGCCTGATTCCAAGACAAATACTGAAAAATAGACATATACACATACTTGAAGCCTTGACTCCTTAGAATAAACCACTTAATAGTGTACTAATTAGGCTCCTATAGCAAATCAGAAGGACTTAACTTCAATGTCCAACTAATCCCCTCCTTGTCAGAGCCAAAGTGAATGGTAATCTTCACAGTATGATAACAAGCACCAGAGTACTCTGGCCTATCTAGTCCAAGAATGATCTTGAGATGGTCTCTTAGCCAAATCTGAAAGGCAAACACATAAGTCAGAAAAGCCTTAAAGCATGCTATAATAGACAAGCAAAAAAAAGGTCTAAGTGCCTAGAGTAAAGCAGATTAATGGTTAAAGGTTCCCTGGACCTATAATAGCGATCAAGTTTTAACACCATTTCTGCCAAAATCATACCCACAATTGGCTTACTCTCGTCCATCTAGAGTATCAACTCAGCTATCCTCGTATCGCCCCATCCAATTGGGCCTACAAAAATGTAACTCACAGTCAGTGCAAAGGCGTAGGTCCTCAATGTTCGAGCCATCCAAATGGGGTCATCCTTTGATTCCTTCCAAAACATAAAGGCTAATGTACGTAGGTAAACCAAATCATCTTTCACTATATTTGAAGCAACCTCTGTGCTTAAATCCAGTGGGCTCTTAAATGAATTAAAATAGCCTAACTGCTTAATTGGAATAACCAGAATAACCTCGGGGCTCATACCAAGAAAAAAGGAAAACTCCTCAAAAGTCAAACACATCTCGTCCATACTAGCCCCAAACCAGAATACATGATCAATAGGATCCCAAAACCTTATACAAACATTCAAAAGTCCCAATCAATCCTAAAACCCCTAAGAGTTGGTAAAGAAGACATACCATACCTCCCGAGGTTAATCCTGTGCACTTTGCTCAGCTTCTGGCACCACTCATCCATCACATGGTTGAAAAAGGGTTCCATGTTATGAGCACAAAGAAAATAAATTGACTTTTTCTGTAAAATAATTTTATTCCCCAGTGGTTTTATGAGTCAAAAATCAATTTTCATACTTCTATTTATAAGTGGCACATGAATCGATGCAGAAAACTTAGTTTAGAAGCCTAAAATGCACGAACTAGAAAACAAAAGGTGTGTTTGCACCAAAATGCATGCATATTGAGGCAAACACACATATTTAGCTACCACGTGTTGCGCGCTGACTCGACCAGTCGAAACCATCCGTTCAGACCCAATCTGATTCCATTTTTGCTGAATTTTTATACCAAATACTTTTTTAAAATCTAATTTCTTAAAATCGTTTCCAAAAAATCCACGTAGAAAAAAAATGAGAATTTACAGAATTTTCCTGAAAATTGAACCAAAATTCAAAGTACAAAATAAAAATCTAAAATTGATTTTACAAAAGCCTATAACTGGGGCTCGAATATAGCCAAAAGTATAAAACAATCATGTATCATCTCCAGGTTCTTCCTCCTCGGTAACATCCTCCTCAAAATCTGCCTATGCACCACGTCATCTAATAAAACTCCACTCTATACTACTCCTTGCAACACTCAACTCAGCAAGAGTAGCACTCAAGCTGAACAAGGTCCTCTGATAGTAATCAATGTCCTGACCGTAAAATAGACTAGGAACCTGCAAAGAATAAATAGAGATCATAAGCCATCAAATAACAGATGCAACCAACATAAGAGTTGAAGAACCTACCATCTTTGGAAGTCGAGAATAGTGCACTCTAACCTCCCCAGGCAAATAGCGATAGCCCGTGTGATGAATCTGAATAGTGCTCGATGCATCTGTGTAGAAAACTTGCTCAGTAATCTGAGGAAGCCCATGCTAAGACCGGCTAGTACTGGCTAGCATGTGGGATGAAGAGGCACCCATGCGCAAAGAAGCAAACCTATAGTGGGGTACAATAGCAGCAGCAGCACATGTTTTTAACATGTACATCATCAGTGTAAAATGGGGGCATCCACATCCTCCATAAAGGAAAAGGAGGGTGTGCCTGAAGCATAATATTAGGGGTAACTGAACCAATATGGGCAAAGGCCCAAAGCTCCAAAAGAAAGTAAGCAGTTTAGCAAACTGATAGAAAGTTAAAACTAATAAAAAAGTGAAAGGGTAATACTGACCTCCCACAATGGAAGTATCCGAGATAGAAGCTCTGACCACCTCAGATAAGATACCTATGCCTCTGTATGCCCTAACCAATGTAGTTTCCCCTAATCATACTCCCCTAGCACATTCAAATTCTCCAGGGAGGCCAGAATCCTCAGGTCAACCCAATTGACCTCATTATATTGAAATATCATCGACAGTATGAGCAACAAGCAAATCGTAGCACACTGATCAACAATATAACATATTAGGTCCATATGAGACAGTAACTCAAAAAACTCAATCCTAGAAATCAACCCAGAAGAGTTGCACTTCAATTGCGCACCAAGCAGATTAGTGAACTCATGATGCTGTCATGGCAACACGTCGAAGGTGATGATCCGGTGCCTGAAGTGTATCCTAGTCAAACACGACCACTCGAAGGAGGTTATGATCATCTCCCCCACTAGAAAATGGAACATGTTGGTGGTCTGATACGACCTCTTAGAAAAAGCAAAAAGCAAGTTCCTATCCAGGGAATGCTCTACATCTAAACTCAGCTAGCCCACCAGGTAAGTTAGGACTATACGGTGAGCAACAACCTCATGGGTGCTTAGAAAGGCTATCATGTCGCCTAACCATGATCTACCACCTCTCTGGTTAAAGGTTCCATCCTACAGGTACATATTCAAATCTCATCATTTGTCAATTCCTATTTATTTCTAACTCTACTTTATTTTTTAGCATAAAAATAAAAAGGAGTGAAAAGAAATAAATAGTCATACCGAAAAAATGGCGAACGATGTAGAAAATAATAAAAGAGAGAGTGAGAGAGAGAAAATACATACCACAGGAAATCCCTCCCTGATCTCGTACGCCTGGCGGTTCTCCAAAAGATATGCATTCGTGGGAGTATGTGGTTCTGGGCGGTCCATTTGAAAAAGATCAATAGGGTCCCAATCAAGTAATGGAATGGTTATAGAGTCAGACGAGCCTGTAGACAAATTAGGTTTGCCTCCAAGTAACTCCACCATAAAACTGAGCTGCCTATTATTAACAATATCATCCAATGGTGGGATCTGAAAGTCGAAATCTCCTCGCCCTCTAAAGACGCACTCAGGCGTGTCCACAAATCTTCCTCCTCAAAAATTTCAACCGGTATCATCCCAAACTTCTTGCTGAATCAGAAAGGTTAAAGAAGAAACTTTGAAAGACGCAGTGAGGAAATGAACAATGTAAGTACAAAATGTGCTTTCTAGCCTTTTTATAGGCAAATTCTCAACTACTGCATTAAATGCGTTCACACTTAGCTATCACGTTTCTGTAAACATGACTGCTAAGGGAGGTATCTGTGAACTCTAATGTTTGCACCATTAAATCTAGCCCATTAATACGAGCCTAACGTTTTAAACCGGAATCAAATCAAACTTCAAATGGACATAAAAAACCAAAAAATTGAATTGAATTGGATCGAACCAACCTAAAAAATCGGGCCCAGTGACCCAGGCCCAGTCAAGCATGTGTTCTGAGCAAACATATTCTCTAGGGTTTCTGGCATGAATCCCTGTAAATTCACACTTTTTAGAACATCTTTACATAAATGTTTTTTCAAATTCCAAAGCACTCAGACCTATTTTCTAAGCCTTTAAACACTCTTAATAACTCCTTAAACACTACGAATACTCTCCAATCGATGGAATCACCAGAAACTCACAATAGACACTCAAATTCTTATCGATTCAGTAGTTCAATTCCTTTAGCTCTAGTTCAGACAGACAGACAGACACCAGTGCTCTCTAACACAATAGAGACTCATTCCGGTTTCATCAAGCCTTGCGATCCTCTGATTCCAAAGCCTCGCAAGTTAAAGGTAAAATTGGTATAGTATACTACTTTTTTCCTTTAATCTATAAATCAATTGTGTCCTTTCAATCTGAATTAAGGCATCATTATCAAAATACTATATTTTTTTTCTAAAAAAATGAATTACTTTAAGCCCTTTAATATGAACTAAGGCATGTTTTATTAAAAATTCTGTTTTTCATAAAATCGAACCCAATTAAGCCCTAAAATGAACTCAGACGAATATTTCACTATCAAAATCACTTTTTCATTAATCAAGATTGAATTGGTTAATAGCCTAATTGTTAATTATTTTATTAACTAAAATTGGTTAGCTACCGAACAACCAAAACCTTCTCATTGTTATCAGAATAACCTCCACCCTTCGTGAGAAGGGAGAACATCGTCGGGTTTGATTCCTATTCAAAGGGACATGCAAGCAGGATGTTTTATGGCTTCAACTTCAAAAGACCAATTTTCTTTTGTTTTCCTTATTGTTCATTTTTTTTATTTTCTGTTATTCGTTTACTATTATCAATATTTTTTTGTATCTGTTTGTTTACAACTATTTCTATTATTGTCATTATTTCTGTGTATGGATTTTTATTGGGGAATGTGTTCTCATCCCATATCTTAAGACTGGAAGGGAAATCCCTTGATTTCTGTTCTTTTTACAATTGTAATTTATTTTTATCGCTTTCTTTGGGGTAGTGTGCCTTCCCTAGAACCTGAAGTGGGCTAGAGGAAGGACCCCTGGGCAATCCTCATTTTACTGCTTTATGGTTTTTCATATGCATTATAACATGCTCTTGCATCATGATTATTGTGATACCTGCTCATGCATACACGATAATTCATTTTAACAAAAATCACCTCGTTTTAAGCCAAAAGTTGTGTAAAATGGTAAAAACTATTTTCATAAAAAATTTTTTGACAGATCACGAATCTCCAAACTCCCTTTGGTTCGAGGCCGGCCTTTTCAAATAAATTGGGTAAAATTATTTTCTAAAAATGTAGTTTTACAAAAAGATTTCTTAATAACTTTAGAAAAACCATTTTCTTAAAGATTAACTGGCAACTCCATATACTAAACACACTACGTGCACGCCAACGAACACATGTGGATGCATAAATGTGGAACCTCGCCATAATTCGTGACGCCAAGTGTAATCCAACCCGCCTAGGTTGGTTTCCTTCAGGCCGCAAGCCTGGAAGCATGCTTGGGAAATCCTTCTGGTCGCTCGGATGAGTCCTCACACTAATCTGTTCTAAAGGCTTAGTATTATTCAATTTAGAATATACATTGGGTGTCGGAGGGGTTTTTCTTGGCTCAAAACCTAACCTTCTTAGCTCACAGTTGTTCATAGTGTAGGTCATCCAAGTTTACAAGGTTCAATCATGTCTAGTCCAGTTCAAAGAGATCATAAGTTGTTAGGTTTAAGGCCCATAAATTGGCATTGTCTTTAGAAAAATAATTTTAATGTTTTTCCTGATCTTAAACAACTATTTTCCTATTCTCTATTTGAGGATAGTCATTCAGGCTTTCCTTTTTATTCTAAAGCTTGCATTACTAAAAAACTGTAAGTATGGATGACACTCAAGACAATAGAAATAATGCCACTGAAGCTTCACTAAACCACCCAACAGAAAACACCACCCATGAAACTCCACCCACAAATACCTCATCCACCCCTGACCTAGCCTCATCTTTCTAAACCTTAGGCAACTACATGAGACAAATGTAGAGAAACACAACCTTTGCCACCCCCCACCCCAAGCAACAACCAATGTGCCATCAGATATTGATCCTGCTTTGAAAAATGTCGTGGGCACATTAACCACTATATTACAACAATTCTTGCTGAATCATAGCCCCGTGGGGCAATGACCTAATAAGAATGTGCAGATATGCTAAATAAGAATAGCTAGAACAAGGGTGTTCCGGACCCCGGAAGGAGGGGACCAGGATAGGTCTCAGGCATTGGTAAGCAGGCTAAGGTTTGAAATAGGAGCTATACAAGGAAACAGTGAGGATCCAAAAGAAAAGGAAGGTGAAGGGGGAGATAGGGATAGAAGAGAGGAAAGGGAAAGTGTTAGCCTCATGGTTTAGCATTCTGAATTTTAATGATCACAAAACTGAAAGATATGAAAATTGCCACTAACATATTTATGGTAGGTAAAAGATAAACTCATAGGAACCTAACAGTTTAACATTTTAAGCAAGTGAAAGATCTATCATTAGTAGCCTGGATCCATTAGGCACCTAATGAAGTAAATTTTTAGTTTAATGTAAAATAAATTAGTACTTTCAACATCCTTATATGAAACAAAACACTTTTAAAAATCTAATACCTTCTTGCATTGATTCCTTAACAATTTAGGCTACTAATATGAACTATTAGGCAACTGACCGGTTAAGGAAGAATATTCTTTATCTTGTTACATAAAACAAACTTAACATTTTCATATCTAGTTAGTATCCAATAGCTAGCAAGCTAGCATGGCTGAAAAAACTGAATATTCAACTAAAAGCAAATGTTACTTGTCAAATCATGAGTGACAAGTAGCTGTTAGAGAGCTATTAGGAGACTACTTTTGAAATTAAATTATTTTTTTAAAAAACATCTAATAACTATTTTTCAAGAACCTCTATAAATACCATCACAAAAACATTTTTAAAAAGTTGGTTGATTTCATTGATGAGATTCGAGTGAACTTAAATTTCCTAATTTTTCAAGAATCATAATAGTTCTTCCAATCATTTATCTTGAATACATCTTCATATTTTCTCATTAACAAAGTTTGAAAGAATTTATTGCATATTAAATCATCTTCTCGAGTAAGCATTTGTTTTCAATCATTTGATCTTGAGATTTTATCATAAATTCTTTCATTTAAACAAGAATTCCTTATGCATTTAAGGTGTTGATCCATCATAGGAATTATTGTAATAAAATCTTTATTTTCTATTTTCAAATATGTATCTCTATTTTACAAGTCTTTAAGCACCTAATTAAGCATGTGTTGTATTAGAGGTGTCATAGCCGCCCAATTGAAAGTCTATGAAAGGTTCATCTATTTATAGGAATAGGTGAGAGGTTTTCAGAAACCTTAGTAAAATTCTAAGGGCTTGGAGAAAGGGCATTTTTCTCCAGGGTTAGGCCCCTAAGTCAGTTAGGACTTTGCACGGCTTTGCTCTATCCAACTGAATAGAGCTCACATAGTGGAACTCTCTAAATATGTGTTTTGGGACTGGATGTAGGCCTTTGGTGCTAAACCAATATAAATCCTTATGTTGTCTCTTTTCATTTTAGTTTATTACATTTAGTCACCTAACTATTTGAACAAAATTTGATAAAAGTATATTTGCTAAGTTTTTCAAGAAATTTCTCATCATTATTTTAATGCTCTCTATGTCTCATCAATTCCAAACTCATTTTCACTCAAGCAACAATCATTAGGCTCCTAACCATTTCACTTTAAGGAGCTAATAGTAACCATTGGCTTATTATAGTAAGTATATTCAGGCTACTAATTAGCATAATTACATACTTGTATAATTTACTTCATTCCTTACTAGAAGTCTCATCACTCTTAGTAACAAAAGTTACCTACTGGACAAACAATTCTATAATCAAGCTTAGTTGCCTAGTAGAAGTTAACTACATCAGTAACCTAATTAGAAAAGAGTAAAAAAGTCTAATTCACCCCTTCTTGGATGCCTCATCTTACTCTCAATTGGTATTAGTGTAGGTCTCTACATATATTTCAAGGTTAACATCCACAGAGGAAGGATCCTATGATGGCAGGTCAAGTGCATGAAGCTCCATTGCTCCCTGAGGGGAAATCCATCAACAAACCACCACTTTTCAACGGGACTCGCTACACCTACTGGAAAACAAGGATGACTCATTTCATCCAGACCACTAATAGAAGCCTGAACCATTATTAGAAATGATTCTAAGGTTCCTATGAAGGTAGGAGCAACAACTTCAATGAGTGCAGCAACCAGTGAACCAAAACTAGAATCAGAATACATAGAAGATGATTGGAAGCAAATCTCTCTAAATGCTAAGGCCATAAATATTTTACATTATACACTAACTCCTTCAAAATTTAATATTTTTTCAGGGTGCACTATGACCAAAGCAATACAGGAAAAGTTATAGAACACATATGAGGGAACAAAGCTGGTCAAAGAGGCTAAAGTAAACATCCTAATGAAGGAGTATGAGCTTTTTGAAATAAAGCCTTCTAAGACCATCACAGAATGAACATCAGATTTACCAATCTAATGAATCAGCTCACTGCTCTAGGATATACAATACCTGAAAAGAATCAAATTCAAAAGATCCTTTAGTCCCTACCTAAAGAATGTGACTCAAAGGTTAATGTGCTAGCAGATAAAGAGGAGTTGAAAATGGATGAACTCATAGGTAACCTCCTAATCTATGAGATAGTCCTAACCAAGAAAGTTGAGTTAGAAGCTACGCAAAAGAAAACAATTACATTAGCTGCCGAATCAGACTCATCAGGATCAGATGAGATGGCTTCTTTGGTAAGAAAGATGATAGATTTTTGAAAAGAAGAGGAAACTAGCACCAAAAGCCAAACATAAAAGAAAGGCACACAAAAGGTAAAACAATAAAGAAAGATTCAGTTGAAGTTGTGTTCTATAATGCAATAAATCGGGTCATATAAAGCCTAATTTCCTAAAGGTAAGAAAAGCTTCCTCAAAGAAGAAGCAGAAAGAGGTATTATCTACCTGGAGTGGTATTGATGGCTCTCAAGCGATTGATGACAATTCAGATACTGATGAGCAAGCCAATCTCTGTTTAATGGTCAGCTTAGTTGACTTCCTAGAGGAAGAAGAATCACCTGAGGTACATTACTCTGATTCAAATGCTAAGAATCACATAGTAAATGATTTTAGTGTGCTATATGATGAATACAAGTACCTAAGGAAGGCACATAAATAACTAAAAATAAAATTTATAAAAATCTCATTTGAGTTTTCTTTAATTTAGGACTTCGATCATGAAATGCATAATGAATTTCTGATGGGAAATGTTAGGAAGCTAAATGATTACCTCTCTAATTTAGTTTTTCTAAACAACAAAACCTAGTTAAATCAAATGATTAGCTGACTGATGAGAACATGAAACTGCGAGAGATGCTTAAGTTTGATAGTAGCCTAATGACAAAGCTAAAGAATGAAAGAGATGAATTCTCTCCTATTTTCATAAACAAAAATCTATTATTGAAGAGATCAATGCATAAGAAATTGTTAATAAAAATGTTTCATGTGATGTTGCATCATCTTCCAATGGATTGAACTATTCAGTTGCCAATCATATGCCTAACCAGAGGCCTAATAACATTTCAAAATCAAAACATAAAAAGGGCACTGAGATGGATCCAAATATGGATTCCAAAGGGAACCAAACCTGCTAACTTAACATGACCCAACATCGATTGGGGACCTAAATCAACCTAATTCAATTCAGGTGTGCTTGAGTAGTAAGGACAAATCAGATAACTAGCATGTGGACAGCGGTTGCTCAAAGCATTTAATAGAGACAAGTCCAAGTTCTTCAAGCTAGATGGAACCAGTTAAGGATATGTGAAATATGGGGATAAGAGTAGAGCTGAAATTATTAGAAAAGGAACAATTACTGATAGCCTGATACCATGTCACCTCTATCAAACCAAGAAAACACACATGTTTGATTACCCCGCTCTATGGCATAAAGTGTTTGATCCCATACTAATCGAGTCACTAAAGCAAGTCATAAGGACTCAGCTCAATCATTCAGCTAATCTAGTCTCTTTCAGTAGCAAAATGGATGGCAATAGCCCTAGTACGATACCAAGATGCAGAATAGTCCCTTTAAACGAGAGTCAAAATAATTTTGAGATGGTCTCTTAACCAAATCTGAAAAGAAAAAATAAAGGTTAGAATAGTCTCATAAGCATCTAAAATAGGAAAAAAAAACAAGATACCTGAAGCAAAATGGGACTAATGGTCCAAGCCTCCCTAGATTTGCAATAACAATTTAGGCTCAGCAATGTTTCAACTAGAATCATACCTACAATAGACCTCCCTTCACCCATTTGGGGTGTTAACAGAGAGACCCAAGGCGAAGAGAGAAATACCTGCCAAGACTCCATAGTTGAATTGTGCCCATATCAGCTAAAAAGATAATTAGTTGTTAGACATCTATAACAAACAAAAGTGAATCTCTCTTTATTGGGAAAAGGAAAGCTCTATCCAGGGTCCCGTACAAGACTCCTGACCCCACATCCTCTCCATCGAGAGCAGAATCTGATCCCTCACAATAGTCCTAGGGGCAAGAGTGGGAATATGAGTAAAGGCCCAAAGCTGCAAAAGAGAAGACAAATCAATAAGGTCTAGTGATAATACTCAAACAAGAATAAGAAAAAGGGAAAAAACTGACCTCTTATACATTATGGTCGCATGAATGCCTATCCCATCGCTCTTCGATAGCTTGCCCATTTCCTTGTAAGATGCGGCCAATGAAGCACCAGCCTAATCATACTGGCCAAGCAAGTCTAGATCCTCCAGTAAGGCCATCACTTTCAAATCAACATAGCCCTTTTCATTTTACAAAAAGAGGGTAGAAAAGATGATTAACATACACACTCTAGCACATTAATCAACAAAGTAGGAGATCGGGTCCATCCCCCTCAGCAAGTCAAGCAATAAGTATCTGGAAATCATCCCCTTAGGGTTGCAAGGTGGCATCGCTCTAAGAATATTACCCAGAGTATAGGAAGGTCGCACATAAGCATCAAACACAACATGCTCGGATCCAAAATGCATGCCAGTAAGACAAGACCATTCAAGAGGAGTTAAAGTAATCTCTCCCACAAGAATGCTTAATGTCTAGACTCATCCAACCAGACAGATGAGTCAGTGTAATACGAACATGCACATTAGGGAAATGGTTCAAAAAACTCAACAAATCGAATAGCTTAGACCTACCACCTCTCTGGTTATGTTCAGCATCCTACAAGTACGATTCTATCACTCAATTCTCTTATTTTATTTTACTTTATTTTGTACAAAAAAATATAGAGTGCATGAAAAAAAAATAATTAGTGGAAAAATAGAGTGCATATAAAAAATAATGAGTGAAAAAAATAGAGTGCGTGAAAAATAAGAAAGAGAGAGAAAAATAAATAAATATCATTGGGTAGCCATGCCAGCTACAATACTCCTATCCATTATGCTAGAGATCAGAATTTGGAACGGTCAAAGGCTCGATCTCTGCCATCGAAGGAAGACCACCAGAGAATAGACCAGTAATATCAATGGAATCTACATCGTCGAGACTGAACAGACCATAAATAGTCTCACTTATAGTCATACGCAACTGAGCCTCTAACTCTGTAAATAAATCCTCCTGAGTCGTACCAGCCGGTATCATTCAGAAAATATTTGGCTAGACTATTTCTTGATAGAAAAAAGAAAAGAAGGAAAGAGAAAAAAAGATGTGAAGGATAGGAAACTCCTCAAGCTGTTTTATAACCAAATTCATAGGTCCCCTACCATTAATGCATTCACACTTATCAAATCCATCTTTACTCAAAATAAATCTACTAAGTGGGGCGACTGTGAATCCATATTTTTACACCATAAAATATGATCCGTCAATACAAGTCCATCGACTCAAACCTGCTCAGATTGGACTTTAAACGAACTCAAAAATATCAAAAAATCGAACTGAATCATATTAGACCAAAACAACAAACTGGGCACGCGAGCCGAGGCCCTGTTGCATAAGCCAAGTACCTGTCATACGAACCTAATTTTTTGATGATCCTGACTCAGTTTTTCTATAAATTCGATCCCCCAGGTCACCTTTTAAATAAATTTTTTCTAGACTTTCAACTCTGAATTGCTACAAAATTACTTACTAAAATTCTAAACACCTGAACCTCTCCTGAATTCACTTTCTTAACAATCCTCTCCGAGCACGAGCACAATAGAGACCTGATTCAACCTAATCAAGTCTTCTAAAGATCCCATTCCATGTTTGAGAAAGCAAAAGGTAATATTATACATATCATTTTCTTGTGTGTTCAAATCAATTCAAAGCCCTAAAATCTTACTTAGGTAATTCAGATATTTAAAATTATTTTCTTCAATCTAAAATTGAACTTATTAAAGTCTATTTGGTTAATCTTTCAAAAAATTTAAATGGATTAGCTTTTGAACACACACCAACCAATGCTCATTTTCAAAACAACTCCAACCCCCTTCGCAAGAAGGGAGAACCACGTAGGATTTGATGTTCATTCAACGGGATACGCTGATAATCCATTTCAAGGCTTCAACTCTAAAATGTTATCCTTTTCTTTTGTTCGTATTTCTATTTTCTTTTCTTTAATTTATTTGTATTTTTATTATATTGTTTCTGTTTATTGGTATTGTTTTATACAATCTGTTGTTATTAGGGAATGTGTGCCCTTCCTACTCTATATGGCTAGAGGAGGGATCCCTTTATTTTTATCCTTTATTCATTACACCATAAATGACCTAATGCAACGAGAAAAAATGTTGTATTAAGCCATTTTTGTGTTGCATTTGGTATCTAAGGCAACTTATTCAACTTTTTAAAACTATTATTGCAACACTTTTTACACCCAGAGGCAATGTCGAAAAAAGGTTACCATTGTTGGACCTAATGCAACACTAGCTTCTAGAAAAAAAAAACAAGCAATATTTTACTGACTCAAAGACAATAATTTATATTTTGCAACATTTATTATCTATTGCAACACTTTTTAAAAGCAATATTTTTTTAACCACTAAATGTAACATTTTATAATCCAAATTTATTTTATTTTATTTAAGTAACATATTATAACACTTATATAAAATAATAAAAGTTCAATCAATATATTAAATAGATTAAAATATACATTAATAAATCTATAAAAGGTTTCTTAATATTCATATTCAAACTACCCATTCATAAATTGTCACAATAACTAAAATATCCTTAAAATATCATTATACTATCATTCTATAATATGATTTATCCTTGACTGCCTTGAGGTCACTGATCCAAAACATTTCCTAAACAAAAATATGTTCACATAACATACCTAAAAAGTATAATCAAAATATGTTCCAAAATAGAAAATAAAGTATAATTAAAAATAGTCATAACAAAGAAAAAAATAACATTTTTAGAGAAAAAAATAACTTAATATATGAAACTGAAAATTTAAATAAATATTTGGGTCAGAACCTAGAGTTTTACCAAAGCAAAATAAATTTTGGTATATAGATATTAAATAAAAAATTGCTAAAAAAATTGTGCTTTTTTAAGATCATGGAATCATTCTTACCATTATTATCCTCACCAACAAACCACATGACTTCTGTAATTTTAGCTGCAGAAAAGCTTTTGCACAATTCTAATCCTTGCTTATCTACCACAAGAAAACCTAAATCACATTTTGGGATCCACATGCCTGCTCCAATCAGTAGCATTATTCTGAAGTTAATAGTTTTATAAAAAAGAAAATATTTGTTAAACAAATAATTATGCTCCTGCTAGAATTAAAAAATCACACAATATGTTGATATGATGAATATAATTAAATAATTTCCATAAAATAATACTGATACATCATAAAAACTTAAAATCAAAATAGATATCGTTGAAAAATGGGTGATAATTGAATAAATAATTAATTAATTATGGTCATATAATGTGAATGCAAATGGTGGGATTTACATTCAAAATTTCATCTATGATATCAATAAATTCACCAATAAATTTGGCAAAAAATTTACCAATCTAGATTATACAACACAAGCACATGTCCCATTTATGACATTTGACTAAAAAAGACAAAAGGATGAAAAAGAAAGTTCCACACCATCAAATGAAAATTTTAACACAAGTCACCATTTCAAATAAAAATTAATTGGAGCTTTTCCTAGTATAAACTTACAACTAATGCAGCTGCCTCCTCACCAAGCTTAAAATCATCAAACTTGCAATATGAAGCATTAGAAGGCAGAATCATACATACCACTACATCAAAAGTGGAGTTAAAATGAACAATTACATAACAGTGAAATAAAATTTTAACATTCTTAGTCCAACATTTGTTAATAAATTAAGTTCTTAACACTACTTTCAGTTTATCATGAAGAAGAGACAAGATAGAATCTCAAAGAGAAAAAGTAAACAAGCATGAATGTCTATAGCAAATGTTGAGCCTGTGTATGATATTATTAAATGAAAGTTGGTAATATAAGGGAGACCGTAGTTGAAAAATGGTCATACTGAGAAGAAGCATTTATTATTAAACTCTATAAAGCCAAGTGGGTAGCAATGCGAAGTAAACACTAATAGAACAAATGATTAGTATTGTATGTAAAAGGTTGTTTTGTTACTCTTTAACTAAATGCAAATCAGTTTTTTTTTTAAAAATAATTCTTTGGTTTGGTTTGGTTTTGAGGATATTATTGAGGACTAATTATCTTATATGACCTGACGGTGTTCTAGTTTTAACAGCAAATGCCATCACATGGGGTGGTTTGCTAGTTTTCCCTTGTTGTTTGAATTGGTTCATTTGTTTTAACTAATATGACTCTTCATTTGTTTACCTTTTTTAAGTTAAAAATAATGCCTTTTAATTTATATGGAGAAGATGCCATTAGACATAATATATAAAAGCAAAAAAAAAAAAAAAGAATTGGATAAAAAGGTCACAATTTACAAAGCCATGACTCCAAGCCAAAAACGTTATGAAATAGATGACGATATGAAATTTCAGGATACGCATTACCTGATGAGGTATGTTTTTCAAAAACCAAATGGAAAAAGAATACACCCGCCAATTCTTTTAAATCAGAAAATAACAACTAATTAGCTTTTATAGATATTCCAACTACGGGATAGAAAAAAGAATAATAGCTATTAAACCCATGAACAAAGCCCATGTCATTTGAAATAAACAACAAAGAAGAAAAATGATGAACCTTCAAATCCAAGAAGAGAACCTCAAGCCAAATGAGACTCAATTTCGGGCTCATGGCTTGAGTCTCAATTTCAAATCAATATCACCAATTAATTTGTAAAAATTCCTGATTTGTTTCTGTTCTTTTCTTCAAAAATGACAAATGAAGTGGGAAAAAAGAGAGAGGGGTTGTGGTCAAATATACAAAGCACTATAGCAGGAAACTTTATTTTGTCATAAACATATTATGAAGTTAAAATTCCATAAAAATTTATTAGGCTCCTCACCTGATAATAATAAGCCAATTGCAATTCCCATTTAGTCAAAGACCCATCAACAGTGCCCAAAGTTGTACTAGAACTACTATGAATGGCTTTCACGCTAATCTCAAGCAATGCAACAAAAACTATCTACTTATCCATTCCCATTGAAGAAATGTAGCTTCTTGTGCTCCTAAAAGCTTCTTGTAAAAAGTAAAATGTTGGTGGAACCATTTGATAGCTTCTACCACCTTTCCACCATATAATAACAAAGTTGATATTCTGAAATGAAGTTGCTCTGCAATAGTTTTTATCTCAATTAGACGTTGTATCACTGGCAACCTAGTTACAGTCCCAACCATCTGCATAAAAATTTCAAGTCTAAGCAATAGAGAAAAATCTTACCTGTGCTGATATTCAACTAAAAGAATATAGAAGAAAGTGGCAGTAGAACAAAAGAAAAATAAAATATGATTAACAACATTAATATTTGAAATACCTCTCATAATATATGATATGCATCCTCAAAAAACCTCAGAGCTTCAACCTAGTCTCTCTAAAACTTTAAATTCATCACAAAAATAGTGACAACTTCGAACAAATTCAAAGTTTGCACAATGCGTGCAACTATTTGAGCTCCACTAATTATGTAAGTTGATATTAAATGAATAATACAAAATAACAAAATGAACAATAAACTTCCAAGTTCATGCCTGACTTAGAAGAATTTCATTTTCATAACACAATTAAAATAGAATATAACAAGTATTAAATTAAATTAAGTCAAGTGAATAAAACTATTAAAGATTCTTACTTTGAAGAAATAGTGAATAATCAACTCATTAGAATTGAAACTCTTCTTTTTCAACCCCGATTTTAATCCTTCTTTTTTCATCTCTATAATATGTGTTAGCTAATTCAGCAAATGTGCTACCCAGCCTGCAAAATCAGTACCAGCTAACCATTAACAAAAAGATCAAAAGGGTATCAGAAAATAGAAATAAAAACATATAAAGAAAGGCATACTTGTTAAGAGATTGTTTAAGCTAAAAAGCATCAATATGATTAAAAATAATAAGGTATTTGGAGTCCAATTCAGCACGTTTACGAAGTGCAATCATTGGATCTTCACTGATATCACCTGCATTGTAATTTTCAATTCCTTTTAACACATTATCATAATTTACACTAAAATTAGAGCAAATCAATAATATAAAGTTGAGTAAGAGTAACCATTAGAAGATTGCACCACAATCACAGTCAACTTGATGTTCTTCAACTGAATCAATGTTACGTTCACAACTTCAGTATTGCGTGTATAACAAATTCAAGCCATGTGAGACAATTTCGAGCTCATGTAATAAATCCACCCCTCCAATCCTACAGGAGAACCTCCATGTTAATCATAGAGAATTGTTGCAAATAGTTACTTAGAAATTGAAAATGACAAGACCAATTTTCACAATACTATAACATGAGTCGGCCGAATTCTGTCTCTCTCTCTCTCTCTCTCTCACACACACACACACAGAGATATATATATA
>CAOJBK010783927.1:0-10924 GCA_948294925.1 Codiaeum variegatum | reverse complement strand
AAAGCTTTGCCTAGCTCTAGTATGGATCTGCCGTAAACTAAGGCAATATCTAGGGGCATACATCACACATGTCCTCACTGATCAGAGTCCTCTTAAGTATCGCATTGAAAAGCCTGTCTTACATAGCAAGATGGCAAGATGGATAGCAGTCCTCATATCCTATGATCTTAAATACATTCGGAGAAAATCCATCAACGGAAGTGTCATCGCCGACCAACTGGCTGTTGGCCCAACCGTCGACCATTGGGAGGAACCTGAATTTCCTGGAGAGGATATTTTATTCATGGAAATTGTACTTTGATGGGGCTTTAAACCATAATGATCATGGTGCTGGCTTAGTGTTCCTTACACCCACTAGCGAGGGCTTACCTCTAGCAATCAAACTGTACTTTAAGGTGAACAACAATGAAGCTGAATATGAAGCATGCATATCTGAACTAGAAGCAACACTTCAGATAGGCATCAAGAACTTAAAAGTCTATGGAGATTCCTACCTAATTTTCTAGCAAGCCTTGAAAAGGTGGAAAATCAAAGAGGAGAGGTTGGTTCCTTACCATAAGCGCCTCGAAGAGTTGGCCAATAAATTTGACACATTATCATTCAACTATCTTCCAAGAAGTCAGAATAGATTCGCCGATGCACTCGAAACACTAGAATTAATGCTAGAGATGTGCGATGGGTTCATTATCCATTCTATCTCAATAAGCATCAAACACCAACCAAGATTTCAAACTCACTACAAGTGCCTTCAAGTCAAAGAGAAGCCATGGTACTGGGACATCTACATATATCTCACTAAAGGTGAATATCCTGAAATGGCATCCAAATCAGAAAGGAGAACCCTTAGACAACTGGCTAGTGGATACATCCCTAGAGGTCATATTCTTTACAAGAAAATAGTCAATGACATTCATCTCAAGTGCATCTCATATGAAGAGGAAAACCACATCATGGAGGAAATCCATTGTGAAAGAGACGACACTCACATGAATTATTGGGCCTTATCTAGAAAGATAATATGCCAAGGCTATTACTGGCTCACCATGAACAAAAATTATGCAGAATATGCTAGAAAGTTCCCAAAATGCCAAGAATATGCAAAGCTACAGAAGCTTCCGCCTTCACCCCTCAATCCAATCTCCATACTATGGCCCTTTACTATTTGGGGCATAGATGTCATTGGTGAGAACTCACCCAAGTCATTTGCTGGCCACGAAAACATCCTGGTTTCCATACACTATTTCACCAAGTGGGTTGAGGTTGCGCCTTACCAAGTTCTAGATTCAAAGAAGGTAGCCCACTTCATCAAAACCAACATCATCGCAAGGTATGATGCCCCACATGAGATAAATTCTAACAATGGCTCCCACTTCCAAAAAGAGGTAGTCACCCTTCTAAAGAAAGAAAAGATTTAACATCATAGGTCTTCTCCATATAGACCTCAAACTAAAGGTGTAGTTGAAGTCGCCAATAAAGAATTAAAGAACATGCTTTAGAAAATGATCAGCAATCATAGAGGTTGGAATCCACATCAGCTAAGTTCCCTCTTTGGGTACATAACCACTTATAAATTAGTTACCAAACCTACACCATATTCACTAGTCTATGGAATGGAGGCATTCCTCCCTATAAAGCTAGAAATACAGACAACAAGAGTTCTCTAAGAAGCTCAAATCTTTGAACTCGATTAGCAACAAGACTACTTTGATCAACTAAATGAAATTGATAAGAAAAGGATGGAAGCACTCCATCATACATAGAACTACCAAACCAGACGGGCAAAGCATTTTAATAAATGAGTTTGAAGTCACAACCTTAAAGAGGGTGATTTATTTCTCAAGGAAATTAGACAAGTTGTGTAAGACCCTCGAGGGAAATTCAGACCTCCTTAGAGTGGCCCTTACATCATCAAAAAAATCATGAAAGGTAGAGGCGTCATCATGTTGGACATCAACGACAACGAATTTAACCATTCGACCAACCTTGATCAACTCAAGAAGTACTATATATAGTGTTCTTATTGTATTGAGCATGCATTCAAGCATCATATTATCAAAAAAGAACTACATAGACCTGATTCTCCAAAAATTATCATTGTTCTTAAATTTTCAAATTATCTTTTGCAAGGAGATAAGTAGGCAACCCTCATTGGGTATGGTCCAAATCATTTAATAAAAATTAAAGTTTCATTCACATTCTCATTTGGGTTGTTTAACATTGCATGTAAGAGTTAAAAAGAACAATTATAACTTGAAAAAATAATGAAGCATGTTAAGCTGAAAACCCAAACGGGCGACTTAGGCAAAAGTTAGGGTATAACCTGCTAGGCTGAAAATAAAAAAGGCAGCCTAAGCAACAATCAAGGCAGCTCGCTATATTAAAAATCCAAAAGGGTGAGTTGGGCAAAAATTAAAGCTTAATAAATAAAATAAAACATTTATTAAGGTTTTATTCATCTTTTGGAATAGCCAAAATAATGCTTTGAAACAAAAAAAAAATGCAAAACAATAAACAAAGTCTTATTTCTCTAAATCTCGACTCAGACTTAATTCTCTATCTCATTTAGAAGAGCAACTCACTTGGCCTTCTCCTTTGGCCAACATGACTCAATCCACCATCTAGTATACTCAGTAGACTTACCATAGTCATCATTAGGAATCACGATGGCTCTTGTATGATATCTGATCCAGTGTGAGAGAACAGATTTTGTAACTTTGTCATTTACTTTGGTTGTCGCAAATAAAGGACCATCTAGGGGCACATCCTGGTCATGACGCATTCGACGGAGAACTCTAGTCACCTGATACCAAGCCACATCCTTAAAACCAAGCAGATACACATGCTTAAAACCTTGGCTCCTTGCGATGAACCATTTCATCTTGTACTAATCAGGCTTCCATAACAAATCAAAAGGACCCAGCTCCAGAAGCTATCTAATCCACTCCCTTTCAGAACTAAAGAGAATTACAATCTTCCTAGTGCATACCAAGCAGCAAAATAGTCTGGTACAACAAGCCTATGAACTAATCTAAGATGATCCCTCAACCAAATTTGAAAGGAAAAACACATAGTTAGAAAACCTCGAGACATGCTAAAACAGACAAGCATAAAAGGGATCTAAGTACTTGGAGCAGAATCAGACTAATGGATCAAGGCTACCTTGAATAGTAAAAACGATCAAGGTTCAATAGTGTCTTAGCTAAAATCATCCCCATGATTGACTTAACTTCACCCATCTAGAGTATCAGCTCAGTTATTTTTGCATACCTAAAACCAACTAGGTATACAAAAATACAACCTGCAGTCAATGCGAAAGCATAGACCATCAGTCTCCAAGCCATCCAAAAGGAGTCATCCTTTTACTCTTCCCAAAACATGAAAGCCAGTGCAGGCAGATCGACCAAATTATTTTTCTCAAATCCAACAACTTTTTGAATGAGTTAAAATATCATACCCGATCAACCAAAATAGTCGAAACAACCTCAGGTCTCCTACCTAACAAAAACAAAACTCCTCAAAAGTTGGACACATATCGTCCACACCAACCCCAAAGCAGAAAATATGATTGACAGGATCCCAGAACCGCACATAAGCACTCAAAAACTCCCAATAAATTTTCACACCCCTCATAGTTAATAAAGCAGATATATCGTACCTCCTAAGGTTGATCCTCTATAATTTGTCTAGTTTCAAACCCCATCCATGCATTACATAGTTGAAAAAAGGTTCCATATTTGATAAAAGGAAAAGAATCTGACGTTTTTCTAAAAAAATAAAATTTCCAACTCTAACGTCACATTCATATAAATATTTGGAAAGATGGGCACACAAAACCAAGCAAAAACCACCCGTTGGAGCCAAATGCATGTGTTCATACATTTTGTCCTTCAAGCATGCATCAAGTTTTTAACGCATACATGAAAGCTCCCACGTGTGCGTCTGCCATGTGGCAGTCTGTGATTCGACCCCTAGAAATGATCCATTTCAATTCAATCAAATTATGTTTTTCACCCAAATTTCAATACAAAATATTTTTCAACTCCAAAAGTAAAAAAAATCACAAAAAATTGACAGAATTTCAAAATTCTTCATAAAATTTAAATTTTGGTTTTGAAAATAGAAAAAATAAGCAGTGTTTTAATAAAATACCCACAAACTGAGGCCCAAATATAACCAAAATAAAGCATCATAGCATTCCATGAATAGACCACATCAGGGGTCGTCCTCAAAATCATCAGCTACATCCTCTTCCTCCTTCACGTGCTCTGGTAGTGCTCCATGATGCCTGAAAAAATGCTTGTCTAACTAGCTATCCATCAGATTCATAGCTGACAGGGTGATGCTTAAGCTGAAAGCACACCTCTATAAGTTATCCATGCTTTGGCCATAAACAAAGCTAGGAACCTGCAAATACAGACATAAATTAGAAGTTACCTGAAAAATAGAATACATGTCAACTCACAAGTCAGAAACATACTGTCGCCAGGGGATGGTCAAAATCCACCCTCTGCATCCTTGGTAGATAACTGTGGCTAAAAAAGTGCACTTGAGAATAGCCCGCCACATCAATGTAAGACATGTGATCGGAAGTTTGCGATGTAGCGTGCCAAGACTAGCTAGAACTAACCGGGATATGAGATGAGAAGCTCCTATCCCCGATGAACTAAAACTCTAATGAGGTGCTGCCTGACCAGTAATTTCAATCCTAGGCCTCTGTCTAGTAGTAGCAGGACCTTCCTTTGGGATGAATACACAGTTATTAGGGAATGGAGGCCTCCCAGTCATCAGCCTAGAAGGTAGGAACTCGGGGTATGAAGCATCAACCAACAAAAGATCCTCCCGAGCTCTCCTAACTCTCTAGAAGACCTAATAAGCAGTAAAAAGTCTCTCTCTCATCCTCAAAAGGATGGTTAGTAGGTACCAGCCTATCATCACCTGATTAGGCCATGACACACTCTCCCAAAAAGAACTCCATTAGCTCAGTCAATCCCAGTAAAATTCACCTTTGAGTGGCAGTAACACCGAAAGCATCTTGATTCGACTCCTCAACAGCAAGGCCAAAGTCTTCAGGCCACTGATACATGGCGAGATCCTCCAAATCCACCAGCAAGACCAGAGTCTTTAGGTCGATATAGCTAGACTCATTGCACAGAAAATTTGTCGATAAAATGATTAGAAGGCAAACTAGAGCGCACTGGTTCCGAGTATAATTACCAAACTATTAACCCACCCATCCGATTAAAAAGGTCCAGCAGAACAATCCTCTGAACTTGTCCCTAGCCACCAATGGGCAATCTCCCTCCTAGCAAGCCACCTAACTCATGACAGTGCCTGGCTCTAGTATCAAAGATAATGGTGTGGCGCCCAAACTGCATCCTAGTCAGACAGGATCACTTAAAGGGGGTCATAGTCATCTCCCCCATAGGCAAATGAAAAGTGTTAGTGGTCGACCACCACCTCTCAGTAATGGAAAAAATAAAATCTCTATCAAGAGTACGCCCTATGTCTAAATGTAGCCAAATATCCAAGTTAGAACGAGACATCGTATGCGCTACCTCTAGATGGCCATTCAGAAACTCAATTGCCCTCCTTAAGTGAGACCAACCACTTCTCTGGCTAAGCTAGTCATCCTATAGGTACACATCCTATCCTTAGCTCTTTTTAAATTTCTGTTATTACTAACCTTATTTTTTTTTATAAAGTAAAAAAAAAAGAGCGAGAGAGAGAGAGAAAAAAAATGATAGAGAAAATAAAAGCAATTAGAAAAGACTTACTACTGGAAAGCTGAGCCAAATAGCATGCGCTTGACTATTCACCTGCAAGTCCGAGTTGAGAAGTGTGGGCGGCTAAGCTCTATCCATCATCAAATGATATATAGTATCCCAATCTAGTAAGGGTACCGCTTCAGGATCAGCTGGCAAAATGGATGGTTTAGCTATATCGCCAAATAGCTCATTTGTAGAAAAAGTAAATTGCAAGTTGCTCACAAAGTTAGCAAACAATGGAGTATCAAAAGCTGGAATAGGCTCTCCTCCTAGGAACTCACTGAGACTTGCAGACTAGTCTTCCTCCTCCTTATTAATTATTGAAACGGGTATCATTCAAGGATGTTTTTCTTCAAAATAGAAAGGAATAATAAGATAAATTTTTAGAGATAATTTCCAAGAAAGTTACAAGTTATGGAAAGAAAATGAAAGAAAGAGCCCCATTTATAGGTAAAAATTTTCAACTACCGCATTTATTGCATTCACACTTAGCAGTCACATCCTCACAAACACGACCGGTAAGGGGGTCAGCTGTGAACCCTAATTTTAGCACTATTGTATTCATCCCATCAATATGAACCCAACAGATCTGACCGGGCTCAAATCAGACTTTAAACGGACTCAGAAAACCCAAAAAATTGAATTGGATTGGACCGAACCGGTCCCAGGCCCAAAATGACAACGCATGCGTCAAACGACTTGATGCATGCATAAAGGTCCATGCACATACATGAAGCATTTGACTCACATGCCGATCCATTTTAGGTTTTTCTGATTCATTCCTTTATAAATTTGAACCTCTGACGCAAACCCGGGTCCCACTTCTTCTGACCTTACTGTCCACTTTTTCAGACTTACTTTAAGCACTTTCTTCTAGCTATCTGACACTCACTAGACATTTCTTTTATGCCATTTTACATCATTCCAAGCCTACATAACACAATTTTTAGACGACAGACACTACAGATGATCCAATTTCAAACATTATAGACATTCAATCCAGTCCATCAACACCTAGCCCAATTCATCCTAGCATAGTTTAAACACTTAGCCAGTCCTCGCTGAGCATAATGGAGACCTATTCCGGATTCATCAAACCATCAGAACTTCCAGCCACCAAATCACGCAAAAAAGTAAATATGGTATAGTATTACTTTTACCTTCAATCAAACTACTATTTTAAGCTCTTTAATTCAGACCAAAGGCATGTTATTCAGAACAAATTTAATCCCTTTAATACTGATTTAAGGCATTTTCTTAATGAAAAATCATTTTTTTTTTACAATTAAAATCAACAAACCCTAAAATCTGTTAAGGTGAACACACAATCAAAACATAATTTTCATTAATCAAGTATCAGAATTGATTAATAACCTTTTCGGTTAATTTTTTTAATAATATAAAATCAATTAGCTATTGAAAAAACCAACCCCCATTGTTATCATAACAGCCCCTGCCATTCGCGAGAAGGGAGAATGGTATGGGGTTTGATTCACATTCAAAGGGATACACTGACAAGCCTTCTATGGCTCCAACTCCAAAAATTGTTTTCTTTATCATTTATGTTTATTTTTATTATTATCTTTGTTATTGTATTTTTGCTATGTATGCCTTTGTACGTTTCACCTATTTTAAGTTTATTGTGTTTATATTGCTATTGTTCTATGTGATGAATGGTTTTGGAGAATGTGTGCTCCTTCCAGATCATAAGATTAAAGGGTAGATCCCTTGTTTATTAATTTTCATTGTATTAATTTTACTACTTTCTTAGGATGTTGTGCCTTACCTAGGACCTAAAGTGAGCTAGAGGAAGGACCCCTGGCAAAATCACTTGTATTTTACCGCTTTATGGATGTCATTTGCATAATACAGCATACTCATGTATTCATTTAATACAAATGCTCATGCATACACAAAAACCTTTTTTTAACTGAAATTGAATGCAAAAATTTTGTTTTAATTAAAAATGGTACAAAACTATTTTTATTAAAATGTATTTCAGATCACGAACCCCCAAAACCTCTTTGGTTCAAAAAAAGAACAGCTTTTCCAATTGGGTAGAAACTCAATTTTTCTAAAATGGAGTTAAAATCAGAAGGTTTCTTAATCACCTTAGAGTAAAATTAATTTTTCTAAAAGGTTAACTTACGACTCTGACACATCACACATGATGTGCACTCCAACTGACACATGTAGAGGCAGAAATGTGGGTCCTGACCATAATTCGCGATGTCAGGGAGCACAATCTGAATGGTTTCCTCTAGTTCCTAAGGCCCGCAGGTGTACTTGCTCGGTAAAATCCCACGGACCATTCGGGCGGGGCCTAACATTACTACAACTATCTATCAAAACTTAGCATTTAATGAGGTCAAGACCTCACATGGCACAACTTCAACATCCAACAAGCCCATAAGTTCATATGGCATGATCACTAAGATTTGTATGACAACTGCAACATTGGTATCCCCAACTTGGCACATTGTAAGTTCAACAACTGAAGTGGTGTAAGCCCTTAATATTGACAAGGTGATAAAGCCCTGAACCTAAAATGGCACCTGTGGGTTCACTGTCATCAAAATTACCTTCTTCTTAAAGCTAATTAAGATGAGGGGGCATCTGTGAACCCTTAATTTTGTACCTCTAGAATTACTGGTTTATTCATGACTTTCAAAGGTTTGGGAACTTAATAAGGTCAAGGGGCAGCACCTCGTGTTGCATCCGGGGTAACCCTTGAGATGAAAATTTTAAATTACAAGGATTCACATGCAAAGTTTTGCATATTTTCAAAGAAATATTCATATTTTTGTAGCATCATATATGACCTATTAATACGAACCCAACGGCTCAAATCAGGATCAAATCGGACTTCAAACGAACACAAAAAATCCAAAAAACTGAATCGAATCAGACCAAACTGACACAGAAAACTAGACCTAGTGACCCAAACCTAGTCAAGCATTTATTTTGAGAAAACACTTGAGTTTGTGGGAAAAGCATACATTTGCCCCCAAATGCATGTGTTTTGCCCAAAACACATGTGTTTCGTCCTCTAGGGTTTCTAGCACGAATCCCTATAAATTTAAACTTTTCATAACAGTTTGGGGTTCTAGTTTTTCTGGATTCCAAAGAACTCAGACCTATTTTCTAAGCCTCCAAACACTCCTAAACACCTTTTAAACACTATGAATTCTCTGCAATCGATTCAAATCATCATAAAGTCATAATAGACACTCCAGTTCTCATCAATTCAGCAGTTTTGTTTCCTTAGTTCCAGTTTAAACAAACAGACAGACACCAGTGCTCTCCAAACACAATGGAGACTCATTCCAATTTCATCAAGCCCTCGTACCCACCGATTCCAAAGACTAAAAAACAAAAGGTAAAATAGGTACAGTATCCTTTTTTATTTTTAATCCTTGATTTATTTAAAACCCTTTAAAATTGAATTAAGGCATATTTTAGCAGACTACTATTTTAAGCCATTTAATATGGACTAAGGCATGTTTTTATTGAGAATCTATTTTTCATAAAAATGAATTCAATTAAACCCTAAAATGAACTTAGGTAAATAAGTCATAATCAAAATTATTCTTTCATTAATCAAACATGAAACGATTAATAGCCTATTGGTTAATGATTTATCAAATAAAATTGATTTGCTTCTAAACACATAACCAAACCACTCACTTGTTATCAGAACAAGCCCTAACCTTCACAAAAAGGAAGAACAACTTAGGGTTTGATTCTTGTTCAAAGGGATATGCTGGCAAGGGGAAGCTTGGGAGTTTTGAAGGCTGGGAAATAGATCTGGAGAGATGAAAAACAAGTCAAGAAAGGCTTCTAAAGGAGATTTACAGAGATCATCATGGAATCAAAGCTGGAACAAGGGAGATTAGAGTGGAAATCCATTAAATTTATCATGAACTTCATGGGTTTCCATAACTTCTTAATCTTTTCTTATTCTTTTGTTTTGATTATGAACTAAATATTATTATCTGCCTAGATTAGACGAGTATTACTCGATTGTATGGATTAATCAATTTTTATTCAATGAATATTTGGTTTTTCATTAAGCTTATCTCTTGATTATTTAATATGAAAATCAATTACATTACTAGTGTGTTGTTGGTTTATGTTGTTTAAACTTTGCTAGAGATAGATTGTTTAAACCTATAACACTCAAGAGTATAATAAGATTGTTGTGTTTGCTAGAGATAGATTCATAAACTCCTAGGGTTCACATATTTTTCATTAGATCTTCATGCTTTTTCTAATTGAATAGGATTGAGAAGAGATTTCATCTTATTAATTAGGAATTAGGGGTTTAATTGCTTAAGAAAGATTTAAACCTATAATTGATGAAAAATCCCACTTAAT
Organism: Codiaeum variegatum; assembly: GCA_948294925.1. Taxonomy (NCBI): domain Eukaryota; kingdom Viridiplantae; phylum Streptophyta; class Magnoliopsida; order Malpighiales; family Euphorbiaceae; genus Codiaeum; species Codiaeum variegatum. The sequence continues at coordinate 782 of CAOJBK010783927.1, read as the reverse complement.
GATTGATTGTTATATTCATTGATTTATTGATTGACCATGCAAATTGAGTAATACGAGTCGAAGTCTAGGTAGATTTCTTGAAAAATCTATTTTAGTTTCTATATTTTATTTGTAAGTTTCTCTGCATTTTAATATATTTTTGGTATTTTAATTTCTTAGTTCATAAAATCTGAAATTATTGTCGGCTAGGCAATAGAATAGGAGATTGGGTTGGTGATTGGTTGAACGAATTGCAAGAAATTCCCTTGGTAGAATGATACCGAGACTTACCAATTTTTAATACTTGATACGATCTTGTACACTTGCGAGTGTGAAAACTGAGCATAAAAATATATACAACAGAAAAAAAAGTTAGGCTTTGAAAAATACACATGAAGTTTTTGGCATCGTTGCCGGGGAATTTCATTTTAAAAATTCGTTATGATCAACATTAGCAATAAATCCAATGCTATTAATTTAGCCTTTATTTTATGTTAGTTAAGTTCTATTTTCTTTCAATTTATTTTAGGTTAGAGCATGACCAGAGCTAATTCATCTCAATTACACCATATCAATCCGGAGATCTAACGTATTGGATTACAGTTAAGAAGGTTAACACTAGAGGAAGTGGATCCAATTCCTGAAGGGGTTGTTGATTTACTGATTCAAGATATGATGGAGGGTGATTTGGAAGGAGGCATGGTAGAACCTGAGGTAGAGATGGAAGGGAATCAGAATAGACAGGCCATAGAAGATAGCAATGAGAATGGCGATGGTAATGGGAATAACCCTCGAGTGCGGAG
>CAOJBK010782693.1:0-15586 GCA_948294925.1 Codiaeum variegatum | reverse complement strand
TAAGAGGGAGAGAGAGAGAGGTCAGGAGTGAAAGGGGATGGTAGGAGAAAAAGTAGGTCCTCAGAAAGCAGCACTAGAGCCCCTCTAGAAGAAGTAGGTTAGTGACCAGCCATCGCTATCACTCTCATCAAGAACCAAGGGGAATCAATGTAAGGAGATCCCCAGGAAGGTCACACTTCTAGAGAAAAAGGGTAGAGGGCCAAGAAGTAGTGAGCCAACATAAACCTCAAGAGTTTAAGGATGAGGTCATGAAAATAGTAGCGGAGGAAATATATCTGGAGTAAAGGAGGATTCCATGAGACTTGAATCTAGTGCTGGCCTTAAAATCGCCTTTCGCTCCATACATCGTGGAATATCGCATGCCAGACAAGTTTAAGGTGTCCAATTTCAAAAGTATGACAGTTCTACGGATCATATAGCCCACTTGATGAGCTAAAAACACACAATAGAAATGCATTACATGAGTGATGATATAAAATGCAGGCCTTCAGAGGATCTCTGAAGGGAGCGAACACTAAGTTGCAAACTTTGAACAATTAGCGAGGAGCTTCCTAAGAAACTTTGGGTCGAGTATACCCTCTGAGATGACAACACAAGCCCTAGAGCAAGTCAAACAGTCGGAGGGAAAGCTTAGAGATTATTTGGCTCGATTTAACAGGGAAGCCTTGAAGATGACAAGGCTCAATCAGTCCATAGCTATCGAAGCCCTACAAAATGGTACTATCCACGGTGGGTACTTTAAAGCTCCCAGAAGAAAAGCCCCTCAGACCTTATAGGTGGCTATGGCTCTTGTGCAAAAATACATCCGTCAAGATAAGGCTTAAAAAAACAGCCAATTAGCTAGAAGATGGGCAAAAGAAGCTGTCACAAAACTTAAAAAGAAAACAAGGAAGAAGAAGAGCACAGAGAAGTCAGAGACGGCTGGCCTGGACCAAAAATCTAAAGGTGGGATCAGAAGTACTTTGGACATCTCAAAATTAACCCCATTATCTGCCGCTCTAGAAGTGGTTTTTGCATCATTCCAGAATATAGACATTTGAAAGAAGCCTAGACCTCTGAAGGGAAACTCAGATAAAAGGGATAAAGCCCGATACTGCAAATTTCCATCACGGACATGACACTAATGAATGCAGGACCTTGATGGAGAAAATTGAAAGGTTTATCAAACAGGGATATCTACAGGGCTTTGTGAAGAAAGATCAGGACAACACCAGCCAAGTTGATAAAAATAAGTCTAAAGCTCTCCTCATTAATTAGAGGTTAGTAGGAAATGTAAAATGTTTAATGGGTGGACCTTCTGAGATTACTATGAGTCGCAATCAAATAAAAGCTTTATCTCGAATGAAGGAAAAGCTAGAGTATATGTTCTATAACGGAACCGATAGACCTGTTGAGAAAGAGGTGTGGCTGTTAACGCCCTATGATAATCAAAGCCATTATTAACAATTATATGGGCACCAAGTCTTCGCGGATGATGCAAAACTCTGTGAACTATTGTTGGATGTGGCATTTGTGAAAATCGGATTGGGAGAATCGGACCTGACAGAGTTAGAGAAACCTGTCCAAACTTTGGACCAAATGGAGATTCTAGCTCTAGGAACTGTCACAATACCCTTTAATTTAGGAAAAGAACCAAGGGAGATCACTTTGATGGCTACCTTTGTGGTGGTTAAGGTTCCCATTGCTTATAATGTGTTGCTCAGAAGGCCACTGCTATATGACCTAGATGCAGATGTGAATGTAAAAAGGAGGAGAGTCAGGTTCCTTTGCCTGATGGGATGGGTCTAGATATATACGAGGTTCAACAAGAGGATGGTAAAGTAGAGCCCATTAGGAAAAGGCAGGCTATGATTCACATAGAGCCCGAGGAAGTAGGCATGGTCTAGGTGAGTGAAAGGTAGATTCCCTAGAGAACTCAACTAATTAAAAGGTTATAAGAGTTTCCCATAGAGGATATGATGCCCCAGAAATTCCTTCTGCTTAATTCCAGTCTTCTAGGGAGGATAAGAATGAGGACGCTAAAGCCTTCATAAACCACAATAATGCAACATTCGCATGGGATTCCACAGAAATGCTTGGCATCAAGCCGGAAGTCATGACCCATAAAATGAATGTGGACCCTTCATATTGTCCTATCAAATAAAAAAATGGATGCTTTGGAGCAGAGAAATAAGATGTTATTGATGAAGAGGTGGGTAAGCTCTTAAAAGCCAGATTCATCAAAGAGGTACTTTACCCAAATTGGTTGGTCATTGTGGTCTTGGTAAAGAATTCCAATGGGTTTTACTAAATATTTCTAGATTTTATAGATCTCAACAAAGCATATCCGAAAGACTCCTACCCCCTGCCTATGATAGATAAGTTGGTGGGCTCAACAGTGAGGTATGGGTATTTGTCCTCCTTGGATGCTAAACATGGGTATCATCATATCTAGATGCACCCAGAGGATGAAAAGAAAACACCCTTCATTATAAAAAGGAGAACCTACTATTACACTTCTAAACCTTTCAGATTGAAAAATGCGGGGACCACGTATCAACGATTGGTAAACAAAATCTTCAAGGACTAGCTGGGAAGGAGCTTAGAGGAATATAAAGATGACATGATCATCAAGAGCCAAACATTTGAGACTCACACCCGAGACTTGAAAGAGGTGTTTAGGGTAATGAACAAGTATGGTTTAGAGTTGAATCCAGAAAAGTGTACAGTCTTTATTCAGGGAGGTAAGTTCTTGGGCTACAAAGTGAGTGAGAAAGGAATTGAGCCAAACTTGGATAAAGTACATGCTATCCTGGTTATGCCACCACCTAAGAACCTGAAAGAAGGGCAAAGGCTCACAGGAAGGCTAGTGGCATTAAACAGATTTATGTCAAAGTCGGATGAAAAATACCTGCCATTCCTTAAAAAGTTGAGAAAAATGGAAACTTTGAATGGATAGAGGATTGTGAGAGGGCACTAAATGACTTGAAGGCCTTCCAAGCATCGGATTAGATCTTGAGTAGACCTCTTCCAGGTGAAGAAGTATCAATATATCTTTCAGTCTCACCCTGTGCTGTAAGCTTGGTGTTACTTAGGGAAGAAAGAGGAATGCAGAAGCCAATCTATTATTTCAGCAAGGTTCTTTAAGGGGTGAAGATGAATTATAGATCCATTGAGAAAGTTGTGTATGCTTTGGTTTTGTCTTGCAGGAAATTCAAAGTATACTTGAAAGCTCATCAAGGAGTGGTAGTGACAGACCAGCCGCTCAAGAGGGTCCTCCATAAGCCAAAAATATCAGGAAGGATGTTGAAGTGGTCCATAAAGTTGGAAGCACATGGTCTTCAATATTGCCCAAGGGCAGCAATCCAAGCCCATGACTTAGCAGACTTCATCTCTGAGTGTTCTTTCCCTAATCTGGACACTCAGGGAGAAGTAGGAGTAAAAGAGAAAGGCAATCAAAAGCAGGAGAAGGGGACCGCATGGGACCTATATATGGATGGAGCTAAAGGTATGGAAGGAAACGGAGTCGGCAAAGTGCTGAAGAATGAAAATGGAGTCCTCCTGGAGTATGCCCTGAGGTTGGAATTCGGGAACACTAATAACACTGTGGAATATGAAGCCCTGATACAAGGCTTAAGCTTGGCTGACCACCTTAGGGCAGAAACTTTGAACATGTACACCGACTCTTAGCTAATGGTCGGACACATTAATGGGGAAATAAGATAAATGAGGGGGAAATGACCTTCTATGCATACGAGGTGAAGCAAATAGTGGATCAGATGAAAGACAAAGGGGTGATGGTGAAATTTACCAAAATTCCTAGAAGTGAGAACACAAGAGCTGATTGCTTTAGCAAGCTAGCAGCACAACACCCCATGGGTATGCCTAGAGAGTATTATTTTAGGAACCTAAATGTCCCTAGTATAGAAAAAGGAGAGGTGGCCATGGAGATAGAAGACAAGCTATGCTGGATGGACCCAATTCGAGTATACTTAGAAAAGGGCAAAGAACTGGACAATCCAGAAGAGGCCAAATGGTTGAAGAGAAGAAATGCCTATTTTTCAATTCACCAAGGAGAGTTGTATAAGCGAGGATACTCCTTGCCCTGGCTCAGATGTCTCACCCCCTCAGAGGTGGAATATGCACTTTAAGAGATGTACGTGGGAAATTATGGAATACATATTGGAGGAAAAGTTTTAGTAACCAAAGAAATAAGACAAGGATACTTGTGGCCCATGACGAAAGAAGATGAGAAGAAGCTGGTCCAGAAGTGTCAAGCCTGTCAAATTTTGCAAGAATGAGAAGAGCCCCTGTTGCTGAATAGCTGCCCATTCACAACACGTGGCCTTTCGCTAAGTGGGGAATGGATATAGTAGGACCTTTTCCTATGGCAAGTGGACAGAGAAAATTTCTCTTAGTAGTGGTGGAGTATTTCACCAAGTGGGTTGAAAGCAAAATCATTAGCCACGATAACAGTGAACAACATGATCTAATTTCTTTGGAAGAATGTCATTTGCAAATTCGAGGTCCCTTATCAGTTCATAAGCTACAATGAAAAGCAATTTGATAATGTGAAGATGAGGGAGTTTTGCTCTGGTATGAACATCAAACATCACTTTTCATTCGTTTCCCACCCCAAAAAAATGGGCAGGCGAAAGTGACAAATTGGACCCTTTTGCAAGGACTTAAAAGGAGATTGGAAGGACACAACAAGAACTGGGCAGAAGATCTTCACCACGTCTTATGGGCTTATCGGACCACTCCAAGAGAACTAACAGGGGAAACTCCTTTCAGCTTGACATATAGTATTGAGGTAGTGATTCCTGTGGATATCAGATTGCCAAGTGGAAGAGTCAGCTATTGTGAAGATGCCAACAATGATGCTTTAAGAAGAATTAATCTAAACTTGATAGAGGAGCTAAGAGAACAGATTCTCATGAATCATACAAACTACAAGAACAAGACAGCCTCTTACTTCAATAAGAAAGTCAAAACTAGAATCTTTGAGGAGGGAGATTTAGTAATGAGAAGCTTGAAAGCAACTAGAAAGAGAGCAGACATAGGCAAGCTCGCACCCAATTGGGAAGGTCCTTTCAAAGTAGCCAAGATTATAAAGTCAGCCACCTACAAACTTGTAACAATGAATGACGAGGACATTTCCCACACTTGGAATGTCCAACATCTTAAGTTGTATTACAAGTAATTAAGAAAGAAAAAATAGTGCCTTATTCTCTCTAAAAAAATTGACCTTAAATATAACTATTAAAACCCTTGCTAAGGCAAGTTCCTTCCCTAATGGGAAGGTAAAACCCTTGATAAGGCAAGGTCCTTTCCTAATGAGGAAGGTAAAAATTTTTCTAAGGTGAGTTCCTTCCCCAAGGAGGAAGGTAAAACCCTTGCTAAGGCAAGGTCTCTCCCTAAGGAGAAAGGTAATACCCTTGCTAAGGCAAGGTCCTTCCCCAAGGAGGAAAGTAAAATCCTTACTAAAGTAAGGTCCTTCCCCAAGGTGGAAGGTAAAACCCTTACTAAGGCAAGATCCTTCCCCAAGGTGAAAGGTAAAATCCTTGCTAAGGCAAGGTCCTTCCCGAAGGAGGAAGATAGAACCTTTGAAAAAATAGTGGTAAGACAAACATTCCTTCAAACACGGAAGATTAGCCAATAAAAGTAAAGTAAGCCAACAATAAAATAATTGCCAAGTAGGGAGAACAGAAAGAATGAAAGTCAATTTCATTTCTATTTATAATAAATTTATACAAGTTATGAAATGTATATAAAATAAACAATAGAAAAAATATACAACATATGCACCCAAAGGCTAAAGCCACCCTAAGTATGTGTCTGGTCTAGAGCAACAACAATTGCAAAGGAAATTGTTTCATTCCCTCCCCCCCCATGCAAGAGGTAAAACCTAATGGGAGAGAAGGAGCTTCTTTTATACCATTGAGACTAGCTAGAGCCAGATTCCGACTCTCAATGTACTGGCCTAGGGGAGGAACCTAGTGACCCTCCCCTACTTCCCCTTGCATGGGGGGGAAACTTTTCTAAGATCTAAGGATAAAGACCTTGGATTTCAGATAGCCCTAAATTATATCACCTGGCCCGAGCTTTGGCATTTTTCACATAGTTCAACTTCTTAAAATGCTCAGCCAGAAGATAGATTACCAACAGTCACCTGAGGAGGAAATAAATGTTCAGTTATGAGCGAGATGTGACTTTGTCTCCAAGCCTCAGTATCTAGAACTCTCCAATTGCTGACTCATCACTTAGATTTTTAGTTGGGCCTAATAACCTTTTTGTGCCATTAAATCCAACGAATGAATTATCTTAGGCCAAAAACTATTTAATTTAACTAAATTATAATTAAAAGCCCAAATTTTATTTTTGGTCACAAACAAGAATATCCATTATAAATTCACTATTACAATGTGGAGGAAATTGCTTCATCCCCTTGAACATCTTCCTTGAAATCCCTAAACTCAGAGGTAAAACCTAGTGACCCTCCCCTACTTCCTCTTGCATGGGGGAAAACTTTTCCAAGATCTAAGGATAAAGACCTTGGATTTCAGATCGTGCCAAATTATATCACCCAGCCCAAGCTTTGGCATTTTTCACATAGATCAAGTTCTTAAAATGCTCTGACTGAAGGAAATTCTCCAACAGGCTCATTTTGTCGAATTCTAATGCATCAATCCGGACAGTAGTAAAATCTAAAGTCTGCTTGACATGGGCATATTCCTTAACTAGCTTTTACTTCCTCTCGAGCATCTTGTCCATCTTATCCATTTTTCATCCAAGGCATTCCTCTCCTATTGGAGGGCTTCTTCCAGCTGTTTGGTGGAAGTGACCAAAGCTTCTACTTGCTCCTTAAGCTTATAAGCCTCTAAAGTAGTCTTCTCGATAGTCTCTTTAGCCAGGCATAACCTTTATGTGGCTTGATCCACCTTCTTATGCTCCTCTACCTAGGAGTAATGGTACTCCTCAGCCTGAACAAGGGCTTGTTTAGTCTCCTCATGAGCCAACTAAAGTTCAGACTACAACTACTCCCACTGTTGAATAGCCCCCTCTAACAGAAAATTTCCAAAGTTAGAAAATAAATCTTGGGAAAGACACAAAAGTTATTAAAGAAAAAACACACAATGAACATGGGACTTACACTCAGTCCAGAACCCAATGCTTGAAGAGGAGGAGGGATACTCCAACTCCAATCCCCCAATGTAAGGGTATGAGAACTAGAAGAGGAAACAATGATAGTAAGAGTGACCTCCAAAGTTTATGAGGGGGATATCAAGGAGGTATGGTCCACAGAGGTAGTAGCAGCAGCTCCAGCAGAGGTAACAACGAAGATAGGAGCTTCAGAGGTCCATTCGACTGTCTGAAGAACTTGTCCTGAGGGAATAGTTGCACCAGCATTAAGGGGACTGAGCCCCTAAAAGATCTCCACTTCAGTCGGGGGAGTATGTATTCCTTCAGTAGCAAAGACAGATGGAAGAACCTCTTTAATATTGGCAGATGAGGGATCAGCCCGGGTGACAAGAGAGTCGGAAGAAGCATGGGCAACAGGGACCTCTAAAGGATTGGTTCCTATCATGAAATGCTGGAATTCTTTAACCAAAAGCAAGGGATGAAAGACCTTTTTAATGATTGGAGTAGCGATGGTAGTAGATGGTTGACCGAATGGTATGATTAGAACCCCAGCAGGGGCAGTCTTTTTAGGAACCTCCAAATGAACCACCAGGGAAGCCTTTGGAGCAGTTGTTAAAGGGGCACTTAGGGGAGCTTGGGACCTTTGTGCAGTTAGAGCCTTGGAAAGGTGAGGAGGAAATAAAGAGCTCACTTCAACTAGAAGAGATTGATCCATCTCCTCTTTAAGTTTAATCCCTTTTATAAACCAATAAATAAACAAGTTAGTGAAACAGTAAAAGCAAACCAAGAAAAAACAAAAATAAAAATTATCTGATGCCATCACTGTCAGGAGGTAACTTCCGACTTATGAGCCTTTTAGTCCTACAAATTATGAAATAGGGACAAGGTCATAAAACGGACCATTTCACCCTACTGACCATAGGATATATCACTTGTAAGGGCTTTGGAGATACAAAGTCAGAGGAAGGATGAGGTTCGAAAGAATTAAAGGTGGAAGTATTCCCCTTCGGTCTGAGCTAGAGGAAGAAGGATCAACCAAGGGGGACATTTATAAAATGAATTTGCTAGATTACGGGGTCATATTTTAGCCTCCTGCTAGAAGAAGTCTTTTAGGGCCCACTAAAGGAGGGGAACTAGGTGTTTAGGAGGATTTTTTTTGTCTTCAACAAGAGTTATAAAAATAGAAGGAGGGGTAGTAGACTCGATAGGAGGCTTCCCAGAATTAGAAGGGGTGGAAGAAGCAAATGTCTCAACTAACGAACATTTAGATTATGTGCCCCAGGGAGTTCTCCTTACTAGGGCTTTCTGGTAGGTCTTAAAGAAGCCAACAGCCTGGGTGACACTCACTTTCTCATTTAAACAAATTACTACCCCCCACCTATAAAAGGTTCATGGAGTGCCTAAAATGGTCATTGTTGGGTGAAGTTTGTTTTAAAAAATTGATGTTGGCAAGGTAACCATCCTGGAGGACCTCATATTCCCTAATCAATTCCTCGAACCTAAGGTTAAAATTTTCATCGATGGTATCATACTTGTGAGGCTCCTCAAACCCAAAAGACAAGTTAAGGGTAGTACAGTCGAGTCCTGTTGAGGAAGGTCCAACTACAATACCTACGGGCATCTTAGCCTTGGGGGGCCTTGAAGGATAGGGGCTTGGGGGCACGGGCTATGCTAGCTGGTCGGTTAAGATAAACTTTTTCACGTTGGCAGTAGCCTTGGCCATGGTGGCTGGAATTGGAGGAGGGGGAGTCTCTATAGTTGGAATTCCTTCCTTCTCTGAAAAGAAGTAGTTGATCTCTCCTCCTTTTTCCTTCTCCACAAAACTGTAGAAGGAGAGGTGCACTATCCTTTTCGGATAATGATAAGTCAGGGACTTCAGCACTTCATCTCTGTTCCTAAGCCGCAGCCTCCCATTAGTAAAATCGTGGATGGGGATAGGGTTATCAGTCCAGAGGCGGGGATATGGCATTGAGCCAGGAATCTTATCTGACAAGCCTTTGCACCAATCTAGCTCATCTTTGATGGGGATTGTACTATAGAAAGAATAGGATTTAGCATCGACACATTCAAGAGATAAAGAAAGAAGGTTCGAAGAACACTCACTTGATATGGTTTGTAACGTCTCCACCATAGTGGGAGAATTGTCTGCTTTGGACAAGAAGTTGCATTCGAGCAGCTTCATTTGATCATAGAGAACCTTATGCTCGATTATCGCCCTCAAGCACAGTTAGTGGTTCTCGAAGTGCTCATTTTCCCCTTTCAGGTTAGTAAGCCAGTCAGGGGCATTCAATTCAGCTTTCTTCTTGGGGTGCTGAAGAGCCCTAGGGAATCCAAACCTAGCAGGTGAATGACTTTCCTCTGGGATTAAGTTGATGGAAGAAAAAGAATCTTTCCAGGGCCTCATATTATCTGGATTACACCAGAACAAACCCCTTTTAGGGTGGTGAACGGACATGTACATCCCATGAGTGTCTGTTGGATCTGGAAGAACATCTGGAACATGGTGGCTTTGACATTAGAGCATCCCAAAGCATAGAACAAAAGTTTGAAATAATGCATGTCACGGATGGTGTTGGAGTTACCATGAGAGGGTTAAATTTGAACTGGTTGAAACAGTCTACCAAAAAAGGGGAGGGGGAAAAAGCAGTCCATTTATGAACTTTTCCAAGAAGACAACATAATAACAGTTGTCTCTGGGGAGTTCTTGTTCAGGATGGGGGGTATAAAACCTCTACTCTAATTTTGGTATAACCAAAGCAAAGGGAGGTTTGTTAATAGTATTGTTATGATTGCCTTTGAAATTACCCCATTCCTCAGATAGAAAGGGAGCCAGATCCAGCTAATAGCTAATCAAGACCATATTGTATTTCTTATCATGGGTAAAGCTATCCCTGGTAGATGGAGCTTTTCTGGATTTCTTGGCTTCAATCTCAACTACTTCCACTTTAGCAGGTTCAGAAGTAGCATCTTCAACATCTCTGACCCTCTTCTTAGTTTGGTCCTTGCTTTTCTTAATTTGTTCTGGAATTTGCTGGGATTACTGGTTAGAAGCCATTAAAGGAGCAAAGTATTGAAATTTAGAAACAGATAATGGTAGAGAAAGAACGTTCTAGAGAAATTTTGGCAAAACAACAATAAGGAAAGCAAAGTGAGGAAGATGAAGGCTAGGAGGGGGTATTTATAGGCAATGGAAGGATCTGGAAGGGGAGACACATGTCTCAAGGGGACATAACCCCTTCCCTTGACCAATCATAGTGGCAGATTTAAAAGCCCGAAATAAATTATAATGATTACCATGAGTAACCGTGTCTAGGGAAGTGGAAACGGCTGCAACACAATTAATTAGGGAAATGTTCCTAATGAGATGTGACATTCCAGAGAAGTGATTGAAGAGACATCTAGCCGGATAGCCCCAGCGGAACATGATAGAGGGTGGTTCGATAAAAGTTAATTAGACGCTTGCTACGGATGCCTCCTGCGGACATGTTATTCCTAAGGAAGCCTAAATACGCCTTCTAAGGAATAGGGGGGCAACTGATAGGGGTCCGACTAATCCGGTAGCTCGGTCAAATTGGGTCCAGATATGGAGTATGAGCCCAAGCCCATGGGAAGATCTTTTGAAGGTGGACTGATAGTCAATCAGACAAGTTAAGAAGCTTAAGGGTCAATCGGATTCGGGAGGGGACCCCTGGATCAAAGATCCTGGATGATAAGTATTTCGGAAGCGCTAAGGCGTTGGTCCAAAAAAATAAGACAAACTGTCCTAACCGTCATAGTACGATAGTAGAGGGGCGCGCACTCTAACACAGTATGCACTCATCAAGGGGCTGCTCCTCTGTGCATAACCACCTCAGGGTACTAGCAGACACAGACAAAAATGGAAATTCAGGCGGAGGAACCAATCACCGCCTGCCACCTCAGTCTAAGTACAATCCCACTTGATCCAACGGTATACTTCCTCTCTAAGGAACGCCTAGGACCGTGAAATCTCTGGTAAGACCGTATCGAGGAGCCCTATATAAGGCCCTCCATGCTTAAGGGAAATGTATGTTCAACTTCTTCTTCTTCTTCTTCTTATTCTTTCTCTATAACTCTCTAGAATACACTTGAGAGAAACTTTTCTCCATTATACCAACTGACTTGATCGTCGGAGGGTTTTACTAGACAACCCTCTTGGTCCCCCTTCTAATCGGTCCTATTGTGATTGTGGGCATTCATCCAAAGCCCAGTGGATCCAGTTCTTGAAGTGCTTTAAGGGTTCAACTTCATTAATTGGGTTCAGACCCATCAAGTACCACATATGCTATATTAAATGATATTATACATTTTGTTTCTAATATAATAACAAATGAACAATGAGAATGAAGGAATTCAAATTATAGGATTATATCTAAAAATAAGTATTGTTATGATATTATCCTAAATAATATTAGTACCTTTATGCTTTGGTTGTTTAAATGCAATTTGATGGCTAAAAATTCGAAGTACTTTTTTTTTCTTTTTTATTTTGTTTAGAATCCTCATTTATATCTTATGCTATAACTTTAATTTTCAGTATACCTAGTTTATTTGGGTTCTATTCCTTTCTCATTATGTATTCTTTTCCTGTTTTTCCTTTACCTAATTTCACCAAACTAACATGCCCACATAATATTCACAAATTTTTAAGGCATATAACAATTGGAACACACTAGAAAACAACATAAATTGATTAAGTGGAATGGAATTGAGTTGATTCATATTCAGCAAAACTTAAATGTCAATATGATTATTTTAATAAATAATAAAATCAATGATACTTTAATCTAATCAATTAAGGTTGAGAATATGCACACCAAATATATATATTTTTTAAAATTGATATAAATAAAAATAGAATATTTTTTATTTAATGTCTTATTATTTGAAACAATGATTTATTTTGTAAAATTAATGAAATTGGTAGTTTGAATTTAGCTTGCCATATACAAGAAGCAAAGTCATAGAGTTAGTTAATAAAGGTTGTTGCAAATTTTGTTATAAAGCAATTAAATGAAGTAATCTAATTATATAAATAAAAATGTGTTTTAATATAATTTTTGCATATTTATTTTCTTTTGTATAATGTGTTTAAATTATTTATAGCGTCTTAAAATAATTTTAAAATGGAGTGTCTGTCTTTGTAAATAGAAAAAAAAAACTGTTACATAAGTGGCTTACACAAACACCATTATGAAAATGATGGATGGCCATATATATCAATAATAAAATCATAACAAATAAAATTTCATTTTCATTGAATATTTTCTCCTATATAGTCACTAATTGAAAAAACACTTATGAAAATTTATATGTAGATAAATCCATTTTTTAAATAAGATATAATTATCTTCATTAATATTTATGTGGAGAAAACATAAGATGATAAGATATAATTATTGAAGTGATTGAAGAGACGCCTAAGTGGATAGCCTCAACGGAACATGATAGAGGGTGGTTCGATAAAAGTTAATCAAACACTTACTACGGATGCCTCTTGCAAACATGCAATTCCCAAAGAAGCCTAAATACGCCTTACATGGAATAGGGGGGCAACTGATAGGGGTCCGACTAATCGTGGCAGCCCAGTCAAATTGGGCCCAGATATGGGAAGATCTTTAGAAGGTGGACTGATAGTCAATCTGACGAGTTAAGAAGCTTAGAGGTCAATCGGATCCGGGAGGGGACCCCTAGATCAAAGGTACTGGATGATAAGTATTCCGGAAACGCTAAGGCATTGGTCCAGAACAACAGGACAACCTTCATAGTATGATAGTACAGGGGCACACACTTTAACACAGTATGCACTCGTCAAGGGGTTTCCCCTCTGTACATAACCACCTCAGGGTACTGGCATACACGGATAAAAAGGGATATTCGGGTGGGGGAACCAATCACCGATTGCCACCTCAACCTCAGTACAATTCCACTTGATCCAAGGGTATACTTCCTTTCTAAAGAACGCCTAGGACTGTCGGATCTATGGTAAGACCATATCGAGGAGCCCTATATAAGGCCCTCCACGCTTAAGGAAAAAGGTATGTTCAACTTCTTCTTCTTCTTCTTCTTCTTCTTCTTCTTCTGTAACTCTCTAAAACACACTTGAGAGAAACATTTCTTCATTACACCAACTGAATTGATCGTCGGAGGGTCTTGCCAGGAAACCCATATGGTCCCCCTTCTAATCGGTCATATTGTGATTGCAGGGCATTCATCCAAAGCCCAATGGATCCAGTTCTTCAAGTGTTTTAAGGGTTTAACATCATTAATTGGGTTTAGACCTATCAAGTACCACACATGCTATATTTAACGATGTTATACATTTTGTCTCTAATATAATAACAAATGAACTACGAGAATGAAGGAATTTAAATTATTGGATTATATCTAAAAATACGTATTTTTATGATATCATCCTAAATAATATTATAACCTTTATGCTTTGGTTGCTTAAATGCAACTTGATGGCTAAAAATTCGAAGTACTTTTTTTGTTTCTTTTTATTTTGTTTAGAATCTCATTTATATCTTATGCTATAACTTTAATTTTCAGTATACCTAGTTTATTTGGATTCTATTCCCTTCTCATTATGTATTCTTTTCCTGTTTTTCCTTTACCTAATTTCGCCAAACTAACATGCCCACATAATATTCACAAATTTTAAAGGCATAAACAATTGGAACACACTAGCAAACAACATAAATTGATTAAGTGGAATGGAATTGAGTTGATTCATATTCAGCAAAACTTAAATGTCAATATGATTATTTTAATAAATAATGAAATCAATGATACTTTAATCCAATCAATTAAGGTTGGGATTATGCACACCAAATACATTAAAACCCCACTAAATAAAGGGTATGGGAATTTCTTTCACAATCTATTGGATATAATTTGCTTAGACTGTGTTATAAATGCATAAACTTATATTATGCATTAAATCCATAAGTATTAACATACTTTAATAAATATAATTTCTCATAACATAAATATGAATCAAAATCTAGCATTTAAAAAAAAACATTTATTTCGGTTCATTTTAATAATCAACTAAATATATTCCATATATATATATATATATATATATAAATAAAAGTAAAAAGTCAGAGTTTAACTTCATCTTAATAAAAGAAAAAGAAAAAAAAAACAATTAAGAATCCGTTTGTTTCAGATAAAATATTTTTCAGAAAAATATTTTATGCATTTTTCTACGTTTGACACTACTACATAATTGATTTTTAGTAGCATTTTATTTACCCTGTAACAACATTTATAAATGTCGCTATTAATTTTACCAACATTTGATCAAATGCTATTATAGCCAATGTTATTATAAGTAATAGTGACATTTATCATAATTGTTGGTAAAAACATATATAAATGCCACTAATAGTAGAAATAATTACAAATATTAATAAGACTTTTACCGGAATTTATAAGTTACAAAAAAAAAAAGAAATTGTTTCCTTTGATATCTCTGTGATGGTAACTCTTGTGGTCTAGGGGATTTGAATTCAAGACCTCCAACTTTTCACACTATGTAAGAAGACTAATCTGACACGCTTAATATAATAATTTTAAATGCTCATATAATATTATATATTTATTTTGTTAATTTTATAAAAATTAAAATTACTGTTAAATTTTAGTTTATTGATTCTCAATTAATAAAAATATTTATTAACAATTATAATTTTCAATTTATTATTCATAAATTAAAAGATAAAAACATATGCAAATTTATATTTATTGTAGCATTTCTCAATTAATAAAAATATTTATTAAAAATTATAATTTTCAATTTATTATTCATAAATTAAAAGATAAAAACATATGCAAATTTATATTTATTGTAGCATTTTGAAGGCGCGCGTTTGCGCAGTGGTGGATGCGCTGACTTCCGTCCCCAGGTCCAAGGTTCGAGCTCTGAAAACGGCCTATTGGCAGAAATGCCAAGGGAAGGCCGCGTACATATAGGGTCTCCTTTCCCTGAACCCGCCTTAGCGTGGGAGCCTTCTGGCACTGGAGTATATTTATTGTAGCATTTTCATAACAAATGCTACTAAATTTATATTTTTTGTGGCATTTTCATGACAACTGCTACTGTGACATTTTATGGTATATACCATTAAAATTATTTTTATAATGACAATTGATAAAAATGTCATCTTATATATTTATTATTTGATTTTAATATAATAAATATTAGCATTTAATATAAATGCCATTATTAAAATAATATTAAAATCTAATTATGTAGTAGTGTGGTGTATACTGAAAAATTGGTCATAGAAAAATATTTTCCTGATCAAAAGAAAAATTAAGTCATTTTTTAAGAGAATGATTTGTCATTTTGAGAATAGGAAGTCATTTTATGAATTTTGACACACCTATGAAAAAAATATTAAAATTAAGTAAACATATACTAATTAATGTATTAAAT
>CAOJBK010782246.1:0-10333 GCA_948294925.1 Codiaeum variegatum | reverse complement strand
TTCCGCACTGAAACTTGCTCTTGGAAGCTCTTGACTGGGAAAAAAAGAACAAGAGTAACATACATAAAACAAAGCAGCTTAAGTGAAATCCATACATGAACAAACAAGTTTCTAGAAGGTCCATTGTTTCACAACAATAATGCAATTAGATGATCATAAATTGATTTGCTCCAAAGGAGGGGGGAAGGCAGAAGAAGAGGGTGTGCATATGCGAGAGAAAGATGGACCTGCTATCAGCAGAAACAGCATTGTTGCTTAGGGCTAACGCACAAGTAGCTGACTGCACAAACAAAATATTAACATATCATTATGCATATAACAGATGAGAGCTGCATTCACAAAATAAAGTGCAAATACAATGAAAGAAGTTCACCTCACTGTGATAATGGATAGTGTTTGCACAAATCACAAGAACACCGCCAATTGGTGATGGCACAGCAAGCAGCTTATAAGCATCATGTGGAAGATTCTGATAAAAGAAACAAACTTGGCATAAGAACAACTTTTGCAAAGAACAAAAAACTAAAGATGACTATTATCAGCTATGCAAGATTGCTTATTGCTTAATACAATGTCCAGTATCATATTAGAAAATGAAAGATTTTAGCCATTTACCAATTACTCTGTAGCTGAAAGCCAAAATATTTTTATCAAAGATCATAAGGATTCATGACAATTATAATATCAATTTGATGCTTAGATATTTAGTATCAATCAATAGCAGCATACTACCTAACAATAACCAATTTACCCAAACTTCCCAACCACATAATAGGAACTAAGGTCCTACAACAATGAAAAAAATTTCTCGCAATATTTCATCGTTCTTCAAAATTCTTTTTAGTCAACAACATACCACAAATGACCATATGAGGGTAGGCTGCTTCAAAGTGGTGCTGATACTAAGAGCAGAAATCATGCAAGTATGATGCTTCCATGAGATGCGCCCAGCCCAAGTAGGCTCCCGCTCGTGAAGGATAACCACCACAGGCTCAATATAATCTGTATATGCTACACCAGTTTAGATTAATGGTATTGAAAAAAAAAATTAAAGAGTAAAATCTATTAGAATTCTCAAAGGAGCAAATTCTGCATGCTGCTTAGATAACAATACCAGGTCCATCACAAGAGATGCCAAATGAAAACAATATCTACCAAAAGGTTACTAAGAAACACAGTGAATTCTGATACCTTAAGGTTGAAAGGTAGACTATCATACTTCAGAATCACATTTGAAATCTTGAATTCTAATTAAATGCAAGAATTATGAATATTCATATGAGCTGGTGCATAGAATGCCCTATTACCTATCACACTAATTCTCTAAAAGAAAGTTCTCTCTAATATTTGAACTTGAGTGCCATGATTTTTAAGACTATCATTGACTTTTCCAATTCTTTTAGTAAGACAGACTTGAAATAATGATCTATCCCCACCACATCCAGCCCTTTGACACCTGTTCAGTTTCCAAGGGCTAGGAGCAGCACAGATATACACAATTTTTCAGTAGTACTTTCACATTATCATTAAAGGTTTTGGTTCAGCCAAAAAGAGCCTAAGAAAGAAATTTTAAATTAATAATTTCTACTCCTTGGCATATATGCATACTTCACACTGCAATTGGAATCCGAAAACCTTCACCACTACACAGTGCAACACCCCTAGTGTTCATGTCATTATGCATATCGGAACTTGTTTAGAAGTTCACAAGCCAAATGTAATTACTCACAAACTAGTTACACCTTTAGAATTGTTATCTACAATCAAAAACACATACGTTAATCAAACATACCATGTACAAATATGAAATCTTTGACATGCTTTATGTCCAAGTCCCGTAGATTGATAATACAAGATGACTGGACACGGGCAGAGATAGCACCTCCGGAACCGAGTGAGTCATCATCTCCAACCAACCCAGAGATAGCCTAAAACCAAAATTCAGTTGAAAACTTACTTGAGAGGGGGGAAAGGACAAATTCAAGAAGAAATCCTCCAAGCTTTACAATAAACAAAATTTTAAAGAAAACATGCAGCGCCTATTATTTCTAGAAAGACACGAGATGTGTTCTTCCATAAAATATAAGATGGTAGCAGTTAACGCAATGCCACAGGAAATGTTATTCCTAACACTTTTTGTCTCTAATTATCTAATTATTTTTACCGATTTGATGAGCAATTCAAAAATTTTAATGAGAATAAATGCAACTTGTGGTAATGGTACAAAATACAAATAGGAATTAAGAAGCTGCTCACCTTTTGAAATTCCACAGCCTAAGGATTTAAATAAAAATGAAAACAAAGATGCCTTCATGCATAAAACCATTTGAGAACTTAAAGCTTCCATAACTTTTTGACTAGTGGTCGAAAGCAACATCCAGTTACAACTCTTTTATATTCAAATATATACAGAGCAGTTTATTCATCTAAAAGAAACACTTGAACTTAATTGAACAAGGGCACTATGCAATGTAATCAACATGATTAATTTATATTCTCTGTTTAATAATCCATCTCAATAATAAAGTTCTGTCAGCTTACTTTTTTCTAAAATGCAACTAAATAACATGCCGATTAATGTTTAAATAGATTACGAGGTATAAATTTGACCTGAGCAGCCTTAAGTATTATCATCTGCAGATCATAAACAAGAACACCACCACATCTGCCTTGAGGGTCAACCTTTGCTACTGGTCCACTGGCGAAAGATTCTCTACCTCTTTTCAAATGAAGCCACTCTGGACCTTCAAAACAGTGCATAGAGCTGGAAAAGGAATTCAAATCATAAACCGCCATATAATATTTCTCAAAATATTGAGAAGCAAAACATTAGACAAACTCGCATCCGTTCCTATTAAATAATTTAGCCCAGTTATAAGAAAATTCACTCAACTGAAATATTCAAGTATTGTTGACCTCTAATTTACCTTGTTCGAAGTCCATGTATTGAATCATCAAACTCCAGAACTGTTATCTTAGATTGTTTAAATGCTAAGATAATGGAATCTCTTCTTCTTGAACGATCACCACCTTCTATAGGCAGTACCGCCATTGACTCAATATTACCATGCAACCTACAAAAGTAATTTAAAACGATCAATGAAATGGTCATTTATCAACTCTGTTATAAGTTAACTAAGACTACTGGAAGCAACTTCAATGCCAATGAATTTGAGCAATACTACAGATACAGACATTTTATGCAACTTAAAACAGACCTATAGTGGCAAACGAGCTCAAGCGTAACCCCGGAGACCCCGTCCATGACCCCTCCCCGTTTAGTTTCACGAGAATTTCTGAACTCTCTGCTACCCTCTTCTTGAACTCTAAGCACATAAACTTCGAGAACGTTACCAGCAGTGACAATGAGGTTAGGAACAGGACCAATTCCACGCTTCACAGGCCATTCAGACTCGAGGTCATCGGTCTGGATAGTTGGAATTTGAGGAGCAAAATCTGCTCGGGAATGCGTGATGTAGCCGGCGGCGCAGTTTTCGATGCCGGTAGGCCAGTGCATCATCTTGTAGGCAGCAAAACTCATTTTCGCGATTATTTGGGATTTCTAGGGTTTGGAATTGGCGAGAGAGGAAGAGAGTAGTGGAAATATTGAAGAGAAGTAAGAGATGGTTACAGCGAAAGAAAGAAGATAATGTAGGTATAGACTTGAAGCGAAAAGCTGAACTGTGGTTGGCGGGTGAGGGGTTGGATTTGGCAGTGAAAGTGATGCTCGGTAAAATATTAACCGACGACAAGCCAGTTTCGTTTTGGTGGAGTTTTGTTTGAATCAGCAACAAGAAATGGGCGGGGCAATAAGATTATTTTTTTTACATTTTAATTCCTTAAAAATATTTTATTTCAATAGTTTTGAAAACATAAAAATTAACTAAAAATAGTTGTATCTTCATTTTTCTAAAATTATTTGAGTTGGGGTAGGGGGAATTAAACCTAATAAGAGTTTGTTTCTCTTCAATTATAGCAGTTGTAGTGTTTGTGTCTAATGTTTTTGCATATTGACATTTGGTTGACTATTTAGAATTGAATGGTATAAAATTCATTCCATTCGAGTATTTGTTTATGTTTTTTAATTGTGTAGTCTAACACCGAGGATATCAAACTCCTCCACAAATTACTAAAACTTCATTTCTACCTCATTCCCTAAAATTTTAAATCTCAACTCTCTATATACAAAACCTATGTGCTACAAAAGAGGGGTAGGATAGAGAGTTGTGAGGTATCATTGGCGGCACTACGCTCCTCCCAATCTTGCTAAACTTCCATTTCAGAATTGAGTTATGTATATACATAAAAGGGTGGCAAACAATGAATAGTGCTATTTTGAGAACCCAGTTGTCCTACCATGTTAAAACTTCGAGGGTAATTTAGTCGCTCCAGTGAGACAACAACTACTTATGCAAAATGGCGTCATTTCACTTTTAGTTTCAAAAACGCACATTTCTTCATTGCCATTGTCCTAGGGTTTCTTTGCTTTCATTCAATGCCAGCCTGTTTTTGCCACTTCTCCTTTCTCTCTTCTCTAGCCATCGCCTCTAGACTTTACGAGCTATTTCAATTGTCCTGTAAGTGTTTTGTTTTTTATTATGACTCCGTTCGATACTTCTATGTTCAAGCGTGTTAGTTTATTGGTCTTCAATTGATGTTCTTTTCGTTACATTTGAAAACTATCACAAATCGCCTCTCTCAATGGCCTTCATTCATCGTCCAATCATGGAACTATGGGTTGTATGTCTCTCGTTGTTTCTCTGTGTTTTCATTCTTCTTGTGTGGATTTATGGCCTTCCATATTTTATACATATAGCTTGTATATTAGGAACCTTGTTAAGAGAATATGGTAAATTAAAAGATTTTTTATACCACATCGTTCAAGTAAGGAAGTGTTTTACAATTTATACATCATTGAGCATCAAATCTATTAATTTGAAATTTTAAGGAAAAAATTGAGTCAATTCAAAATTAGGCTCTAAAATGTAATAAAATTCAAAATTCTATATAAATATATAATTGTTTAATGATGGCACGTGCACGTGAAAATTAAAAAAAGAATACTAGGCCTGATTACAATAGTGACTGTAAATCTATTTTAAATAGAGTTGTGTCAGAGAAAATCTTTACATTATTATCTTCTCTTTTTATTCTTCTTAAGAGAAAAAACTTACATAAGTTCTGATAGAAATTTTGTGAAATTGCTATCATAAAATTTTAAAGTTTTGTTATATCCTAAAGGTACATTGCCTTAACGTTGTAGCAAACCTAGTGGGGTAATTAATACCTTAAAGATAGTGTTTTTATGCCTCAAAGCCTGCAAACTTATACCCATTGTCATAACACCATATATTTATTTTCTCGTATGTATGTGATGATTGCTTTAATTTGTGAAACTGGTATTCTAATAGTAATTGAGTGAAATAATTTCAATTTTATTATGTTATGATAGATGTATGGATATCTTTAGTTATGAATATTCGATTGAAAGGGTGAAAACTATAAGGTTTGCTTCGGATTTTTGCAAGCTTAGCTATAACTGGTTTCTTAATTGCTCAATTTTTAATTACTCTATTCACTTCTCTTATCAGTTCAGTTGGTTAAGTGTCAGCTCCAGCATTATTTATAAAGCATTGATCCTTAAAAATTCTTACAATAATGTTAAGAAAAAAATTGTTTAGAGAATTCAGTATGGTAGGCATTATAATTGATGATTCTTTTTTTTGCATTAGCTTTTTATATTTTATTGTAATTCCTATTGTTAGAAATAGGTAGTACTTTCAGTTTTAATTTGGTGAAATTACCATATGATCATTTTTTTAAATTATGCTTAGTGTTTCTCTCATGACTTGGTTATATTGAATTTCTTATAGTAATGTGTCTATAATTTTTCTAGCAAAAACTTGATTTTGGTCAGATTAATTTTGAATCATTTTGCCTTTGATTTATATTTCTTCCGTGTTCACTTATTAGGAGCCTGTTGGGGGCGATACAAACACTAAGGTCTTTAAGAATTTGCTTATCATAGTGACTGAATAGAGACCAAGCTAGAAAAAGGAGCGAGTTTGTGATCCTTCATTGGGGGTGATTCTCTCTCTCTCTCTCTCTCTCTTTAACAGAAATAATTTCATTATATACTAAGATTATGAGAAGTTGAGAACCATTGATATTGTATCATATCAACAAATATTGAACTTTGTGTTTGTCTGAATCTGGTTGATGCTGAGCCGTATCATCTTTGATTTACATTTCTTCTGTGTTCACTTATTAGGAGCCTAGTGGGGGTGATACAAACACTGAGGTTGATAAGAACTTGCTTATCACAGTGATTGAATAAAGACCAAGCTATAAAAAGGAGCGAGTTTGTAATCCTTCATTGGGGGGTTGATTCTCTTTCTCTCTCTCTTTAACATAAAGAATTTCATTATATACTAAGATCCTGAGAAGTTGAGAACCATTGATAAAGTTCATACACATATTGAACTTTGTGAATAATTTATTTGTATTTCAAACTTTTTTTTTTTGATAATATAAGTAGAATTTATCACAAAGCAATCAATCAAAAGAATACAACTCAAAGACAAAAATACTACAACTCAAAGATAATTCGCACGGAAAATCTACGTTTTAAACTCGATATTATGTACTTTGTCAAAATTGCCATGATTTTCATTGATTTCATTATTAGTGTTTTTAGTTTGATTTTTGTATCAAAATGGTGCCATTTAATTTATACCTGCCATCACTCAATTGACATTTGAGGAGAGAATCGGTGTTGTTTAAAAGTCTATATACATATTGCATATAATTAATTTTTGGAAATATCCATCTTAATGAAAGTTCTCTTTCAATTAAAAAAGAAAATACAAATTAAAATTTCTATTATGAGATTAGTTCAATTTCACAATTCTTTTTTTTTGGTCTAAAACAATTCAGTTTCGTTTTTTAAATAATCATCTCTAATTAGTTTTTCAACACCAACAAATTCAATGGGCCAAAGAGTGAATAAAAGAAATATAAGAGTTAAAGGTGTTAAAGTTTTTCACAATTTCTTCTTTATCCGAAGTTAAAGGTAAGAAAACATGAAGAAGAAGAATATGATGATGATGGATTTTCTACTCCACTAAAGGAAAATGGGTCAGTAAAGATTTTCATTATCCTTATTAAATCTTAATTTATAAATAGTACGAGATAATTAATTTTAGGTGTAATGTCAAAAAAATCCTTAACTTTTAACATTTTTTAAATTTATTTCAAACTTACAAGATTTACCAATAAATACCTTATCTCATATTCCAGCTAAATAAAATAGTATTCCAGTGTTTTCTGTTCATTTTTTCCGGTAGAGCACGATGACATAGCATCAATTATCAAATAGTCATGCTACACATCAACTGTAATTGCCACCTCACCATTTGTCACGTCAGCTAACTTAATAACCTAGGTGGATTTTATTTTTTATAGTTTTAAAAAAATAAACTTGTTTATGCCTAAAATAAATTTTACGCTTTTAAATATAAATTAATTAAATTATATATTGAATGGTCTAAAAGAATCTATTTTTTGGATTTAATGGCTCAAAAAATTATTAGGCCCAACTAAAAGCTCATGTGATGACTTAGTATAAGATCATTGGAGAGTTCCAGAATATTGAGACTTGGGGACAAAGTCACGTAACATACTATACTACACATTTAATTTCTCAGGTGACTGTTGGTGTTCTTACTCCTAGCTGAGAAAGTGGTATAAAATGGCAGTGGCGGACACAAAAAACACACAATCATCATCAAACAATCAACAACTCAGATTAATCAATGAACAATCAAACCAAACTTTCAATTTCAAATTTATAACTCTAGTTTACTTTTTAGCATTTCCTCAAGCGATTTTCCTTTTACTGTATTCACTAATTTTCAAGCTTTTCTCAATTTTCTCAATTCACTGTAATTGTTAATTTTCAACAAATCAATACAATATGTTTGCACTCTTCAATTCCAAGTTTTATTTTCAACTTTCAATCTAAATCTAGTGAAATCAAAACAAATTGTGGCAAAAGAGTTTGGGAATTCGCATCTTTGATTAGAAGTTAGGTTTTCATACAATTGAGAAACTTTTCCTCTGGCACGCCTGCTAATATGAGATTTAACACCAATAATCTTTTTGGCACGCCTAGTGGGACCTTGTTTCACCATGACAAAATTACATAATTGAAAAAAAATAATTGATGTTGGAACGTCACCCAACAAAATGCATGAAGAATCAGGTGATGAACATTTTAAAAAAGCTTTGACTCATCAGAACCAAAGTATAGACAAATCTCCTATCGACATGACAAGGGATAGTTGATTGAAAATGATAAAAGATGTAATCTTGATAAGTTCATAGCACTGTAAGGCAAGTCCTCAGGTGGTGAGTTTAATCAAACAAGCCAACAGTATTATGTCAGATACTTTTGGTAATTTCAAAAAAATTATGGTTGATCTAATACAATCTCTTTCTAAAAATGTTGATCAAACATTGAAATAGGGAAATACCTTAAAATCGGTGGCCCAAGATGAAGCTGCTAATTTCGTAAGGCCATCATCAGGATTTTCTTTGGCCACTGATGACAGGTACAAATCTCCTCACAAAAGGGAAGAGGTTGCACCTAGCAAAATTAATAATGTATCGGCTCTACTAGCCGTAATACTAATATTATTAATAATAACATGACTGATTAATAAGTTTTTTTGCAGAACTAATCCTACTTTGCAGCCTATAGTGTATGAATAGGAGAACAAAGGCTTAGGTGGCAATCTTCCTCGGGAGTGTATGCCAGTTCCTCAGACCTATGTGCCACCTGTTCATGCTCCAAGGATGGGAGGAGTCAATTTGGATATTGTATGTGATGTGGTACAGGAGTTGTATGGTCATGGTCTTAGTCAAGTAGGCCGACCTGTATTTCATAAACCATATCCGAGCATAATTAACAAAGATAATCCTTACCCAAGGGGTTATCATGTTCCTGAATTTTCTTTAATCTCTAGGGAAGAAGGACAATCTACACTTGAAAATATTGCTTGTTTTACCATCCAATGTGGTGAATTGGCGAATTATGAAAATTTTTCAAATTTAAAATTGTGCTTGTTTCCTAATATCTTAACTAGCACTGCTTTTACTTGGTATGATACACTATTAGGAATTATGTTTTTACATGGCATGAGTGGAATATCAGTTCCACACTCAGTTCTTCAAGGTTAAACTAGAAGCTTTCATTGCTGAACTCTCTAAAGTGACTTAAAAGGTAGGAAAATGGCTGATATCTTCATTGCATGGTCCAAAGGATAAGGAATAGATGCAAAATCTTTCTACCTGAAACCAAATATGTTAAAATGGCTCAAAGGGGTCTTGATATTGAGCTGAGGAAAAAGTTTCAAAGTATGGAATTTCGAGACTTTTATCAGCTTGCTGCTAAAGTTAGTGAATATGAGGAATTACTCAGATAGGAGAATCAAAGGAGAAAAGCCTCAATAGGAACTTATTTCCAAGAAGTTTTCAATGCTGAAGTTGTTACTGACCTTGCAAATATTGGGTCCTATGTCTGCCCACTATTGGAGAAGAAATCCCTAGAGGTGTTGAAGAAGTCACAAGGCTTAAATCCCCATATGCAATACACATTTGAGATCTCCAAAACTGATTAAATCTTTGATTTCCTTCTCAAGGATAAATTCATCAAGCTTCCACCTGACCAAAAACTTCCAAAAAATGATGAACTAAAGGGGAAAGAGTATTTTAAGTATTATAATTCTTACAACCATTCTATTAATGCTTGTTGGTGAAGGACGAATATGGAGTCACGCAGTGGAAGCAAAAACAAAATTCTAGCACTATCCAGCAGCATTGTCTGGATCGAGTGCTGCTGGACAATAACACCATTAACACTGTCCAGCAGCACTGCTAGATAGAGTGCTGCTAGACAGTAGCACCAGCAGCACTGCTGGACCGAATGCTGCTGGACAATTGCACCAGTGGTACTGTCCAACGCTTTATTTATTTTTTACAAAAATCTAATGTTACTCGATTTTTTACTTTCAAAACTTTTATGAAACATTTACCATGCCAAAATACTTTTGAAACGGTTGAGTTTAGATATTCATTAAACTCTTTAACAAAATATTAAACCCAAACATGGACTCATATTCAACATTAAGGATCTTTCCAATTATTGTACAAAACACAATAGAAACAAATAAGGGTTAGAATGTATGAAATACCTCTCGCCCTCCTTCATTAAGCTCCCCAAATGTGAAGCTTCTAGCTTGAGACATACTGAGCTTTTTCCAAAAGCTTGTTC
>CAOJBK010782192.1:0-20056 GCA_948294925.1 Codiaeum variegatum | reverse complement strand
CCTTTCTTTTTCAACAGATTCTTTAAAGGATATAAATTTTTTTGTTCATATACTTGTGTAGGGTGGGTGGTGGTATACAAGCAAGCTTCATAATGTTTTTGTTAGAAGCTTTAACATAGATAGTAGCATAATACTTTTTTCTCTTATGATGTAATTTTTTTTTTGTCATTTTGATTCATACAATGAATTGTAATTAATTATTATATTTTTACTTGTTAATTACAAATTAAAATTCATTACTTTTTTCTAAGTTGCAATGAAAAAAAATTAAATACTGAATGAAATATTATGAATGGATGTTTTATTTCATTTATTTTTTTTTCTTGAGCTTTTGGATCATTAATTTTCTTAAAAGCCCAGTGGGCTTAAACCGAATGAATCGAACCGAAAAACTGAAAAAAAAATTGGTTTAAAAAAAATTCGATTTTATACATAAAATGGTTCGGTTCGGTTTCATTAAAATATAAATTTGGTATTTCGATTTTTCAAAAAATGAACCGAAAAAACCGAACTAAACCGATGCCCACACCTAACTGGTGGATAGGCTAGTAGTTCACGTCCCCCCATACCGTGGGATCTCTATTCAGATGAAAGACCAGGAGCCGACAAGGTCAAGGTGTATAGAGATGGAGAAGGGTGAGATCTTTAATTTTTATTTTATTTTTATATATTATGGTTTATTACTTTTTACTGATTTATTTGGTTTTCTTTTTCTTGGTATTCAGATTTGTTGAGCAGCATGCCAAGTCCAAGAAAATTACCAAGATTATGAAGTCTTCTCTATATCCTTTGGGAGTTAGATGAGATACTATTCAATAGGAGATTAAATAGAATTATTGGGAGGAATTTAAGGTAACAATTTATCAATTACTTTTTTTAATTATTTTTATTTTATTTATACTTGTTAATAATATTCAATTATAACTTTTAATTGTACAGAAAAAATATTGGTGGCCTAGTTCTAGTGTAGATAATGTCTTTAAGGTATGGAATAAGCTTTCACAAATCTGATACAAGAACATCATGTTTGAGGCTCGTAATAATTTTAAAAAAAAGGAAAAGGTGCCTAATTTCATTTCAGGGAGGATTTGGGATGAGTATCAAAAAATATGACTGGGATCTAAGTGGAAGGATCAGGCCAAGAAGAACCAAGATAACAGACTATCAGAGAAGGGTTGTTCGGGTAGTGGACCTTCTCGTCATTCAGCTGGTTCTCGAACCACTATGGATCATAAACGCAAGCTTGTAAGTTTTTTTTTTCATTTATTATTTTTTACTTATATATTATTATAATTATTAAAACTAATTTTCCTATAGGCTATGTCGCATAGTACCACAATAGATAAAGTGGATGATGTTTCTATGTATGTGAAGACACATATGAAGAAAGGCAGTAGTGTAGAATGGGTGGACTTTCGGTCAAAGGAATTTGGGGTTTAATTTTTTTATATTATATTATATTAATTAATAATTTTTATAATCTTTTTTTCTAAAAATTATTAATTAATATGTTTAACTACAGGAGAAACTGCTGAAGCGCTTACAGGAGCTTGTGTCACATTTGCCGAGTTCTATTGAGTCTGTCACAGACGAGAATAACACGCCTACAGAGCCGAGGTCACTGAATTTGGAGGAAATACCTGTTGATATACATCCTTAGGCTTATATGGAGACACTTTAGGCTACCCGAGAAATGAGGATGATTTATGGGCTAGGCATTAGTGGATCATTGTACTTTAGTCAGCTTGACTCCCCATAGGGGGTCTCTGTTAGCACATCAGTTCATCAACTGGCCTAGTCAGCCCAGCCAAGCTAGCCAGACCAGCCATTGTCTGAGGTGCAAGTAGTTCAGGTTGAGAATCTTCTCTTACAAGTCTTAGATCTTATTGCCCAGAAAGGAGGCGATGTAGTTGCAGGACTTAAGGAGTAGCAACAACAACGTCATGTGCAGCATGCTCCTCCAATAGACCCTACTGCTGTCGCTGATCCATTACCCTCTGCCACGGCCCCTGTAGTGTCCTCCGAGCCAGCATCATCTTTTGATGCCATGACCTCTATCGATTGAACAGTCCATACTAATCCCGATGATGACACCCAGCATACTAATGATTTAGCTTAGGAATAGTTAGAGACGTTTAACATATTTGAATGTTCTATAGTATTGTATTTTATTTTGGATTTATTTATACTCGCTTTCTAAATTATGATGTTCATATATATATATATATATTATTGTTATTATTAATGACGTAATTAGTGACATAATTATTAAAAAAAATTCAGTATTTGTGACGTAATTAGTAACGCAATATTTTGGTCAGGAAATAGTCGATAAATTACTGACCCATATTTTGGACAGGAATGGGTTGGTAAAATACTGACGCATTTTTTTGGTCGGTAATTTGTCTCTAATTATTTAAAAATATTACCGACCAAATATTTTATTTTACAGACCAAAAAATGCATTGGTAATTACTGACCTAACAAATTTTGGTCGGTAATATTTAATTTTGTGACGGAAAAATACTGACCCAATTTTTTGGTCGATAAATTTAAAAATTGGGTCGGTAATACTGTTTTCCAACCCCAAAATTAAATTTTCCAACCAAAAAATTGGGTCCGAAAAAATAATTTTTTTGTAGTGTTTTATATGATTAATCTTAAGTATATTTGTAGTGAATACATATACAAATAAAGTAAATATAAGATACATAGATAAAAATGAGTGAATATGAGATATAAATGAGCTACAAATAAGGTGAATAAAAGGTACAAATGAGATGACTAGGAGGTACAGATGTAGTGAATTTGAGATGTGAATGTGGTAAATATGAGATATGAATGTATAAATGAAGTAAATATGAGGTACGATTATAGTGAATATGAATATGAGTTATATATACATACACAAATATAGTGAATTTAGATATCAATGTAGTGAATTTTGATATTGTGAATAAAGAAAAGTGATAGAGCTGCAATTAATATAAAATTTTAAATTGTAGATATTAAATTTAAATTTGGAATTAAAAGAAGATTATTACATTTCAAAGGAAAAAATAAAGAAATAGAAAAAAAAAAAAGAAAACAAAAAGAATTTAGATTTCAAAGAAAAGAAAATCATAAAATAAAAATAAAAAGCAAAAGGAGTTGATAAGCTGGAAAAAAAATTGCAAAGAGGTTCATGAAATAAAAGCAGAGGAGTTGACGAGCTGAAAAACATACATTGCTAAAAGCTTTCTACTAGACTCAATATGTGGTCTAGCAGTAGCAAAATGTAGGGACAAAAATCACATAATCCAGCCATCTTATTTGATACTTAATAACGCATTAAAAATATATTTCTTGGCTCGCTTTTTTTCTGGATGCAACCAATAATGACTCATGAAAGACTCCTGCTAAGAGTTTTGCAACTTTTTTTCGTCAAAGATAATATAAATCAGTAAAAAGATAAATCATTACAAAGTAAAGTATTCCACTTTTTTGAGATTACAGTAGCCCAACATGGAGACAATTTACATTCCATAGCATGCGTCACTATTCAATGTGCACAATTGTTTGTTGTCCTAGAGATCCAATGAACTTGACAAGATACAAAATCATTGAATCTATCCACGATTCAAGGAACAATAAGATCCAACTTCCATGAATTGGTTTCTAAAGGAACATGGCATCCTTTAGAAATTTCTAATTATCAGCCACTACTCATATTTTGGAGATTCCAATTTTTAAAGCTTCTTAGAGTGCAAACTCTACAGCCAAGAGCTTCACTATTGCAACTGAGTTTACTTCAACATGTTTAGTGGTCTCATCAAATAATTCTTATCATTTAAAAAAATTACAGCAATATAAGCAGACTTTATTTCAACTTTGAAGCCAAAATTAACATTTGCCTATACATAATACATAGAAGGCTTCTGCCATCTATACTAGGGGTGGGATTCGGTCGGTTCGAAAGGGCATATTGCAAAACCGACCGAACCATATTTTTTAAAATTTGAAACCAAATCATATTAGCTCATAAACCGATTTATTTTTAACCAAATTAGAACAAATAAAAGAAAGTTAGTAATTTTATACATACAATAAACTGAATTAATGAAATGTTAGGCTCATGAGCTTTTTGTGTCAATCAAGGAAAGAATGAAGGTAAATCAATTGGGTGGCCACATTGAATAAGTTCAATACTACCTCCTAAAACAATTGATCAAACACAGCATTCTACAACATATATCAGAGTGGAAGCTTCATCATCATAGCCCATATGCAATAGTATGAAAAATAGGTGGTTGAGGTGCATTTTTCAATCAAGTAAAGAATAAAGGTAAATTAATTGGATGGCCACATTGAATAAGTTCAATGCTACCTTCTAAAACAATTGATCCAACATAGCATTCTACGTCATATATCAGAGTGAAAGCATCATCATAGCCCATATGTAGTAGGAAAAATAGGTGGATTAGGTGCATTTTTCAATCAATTAAAGAGTGAAGGTAAATCAATTGGGTGGCCACATTGAATAAGTTCAATGCTACCTCCTGAAACAATTGATCCAACATAGCATTCTATTATACAACGTAATTCAGAGTGGAAGCATCATCATAGCCAATGCAATGCAAATGAATTACAAACTATCATTTCGAATAAAGTGCCATCTCAATGCAAAGGTATTGAAGTTACCTTTCAACCAGCAGTTGATACAACTTACCAAATTTCAATATATAGCAGAGTTGCAACTAGTAATGACAGTAGAGGCCAACCAACTAAAGGAAGTCAATTATGATATTAAATGTGTAAAAAAAATAAAATAGTTAGAAAAGGAAACCTAAGTATATATGTTTTGCTTCTACAATAGCAAAAAATTAGATGTTACAGCAAAATAAAAAGTTACAGCAACAAACAAAATCCAAAGATGCATGTCAGTACACAAGAACTGAGAACCATGTCACTAAAAAAACATCAAAGTATATGATAATGAAGTATAAAATAAGAAACCTTAATCATATGCATCTAATAGCCACTAACCACAGAATGGCCCAAACCAACATTAGGCAATTCTGCAACATGTACACAGTGAATATGGGATAAGATTCAATAATATGACAAGTATGAAAAATAGGAACTTAGAAATGGGATAAGTATGAGAAAGGCTTCCACCTTGTTCAAATTTCTCGAGATCATCAATGGATTCCTCTATTATCAATGGTTTGCCTAAGGGTCTAATCCAATCATTTGCATAAATTAAAGCTTCCACAATCCTAGGAGTTAAAGAACTCCTAAAAGAATCAAGTACCCTATCCCCAGTGCTAAAAGCACTCTCAGAAGCCACGGTTGAAATAGGGAAAAAAAGGATATCCCTTGCAAGTTTAGAGAGAATGGGAAAGCTCTCTAAATTGGACTTCCACCATTTCAGAATATCTATATTTCCCTCAATAGTATCCTCACTCATGAATGTATCAAGTTCATATTTCTTGCCCCCAAATAAACCCCTCTCAAGTTTATGTTGCTTAAACTTTTCTCTAAGGGACATGACTGAATCAGATGAAAGAGAGGAAATAGGAGAAGATGTTGGACTAGTGACAGTGGATTGTGATTTAGACTGTGAGGATAATGGAGAGACAGAATAGATAGACTCATATTCAGCATACAACTCATACATTTCAAACCTAATATATGTGAAAAGGCTTCCACCAAGTTTAATCCCATACATAAGATTGAAAGTGTATTGAACAAATTCTAACTTTTCCCTAGGATCAAGGGCACTGATAAAGAAAATCAGTTTGTTCATTTTATCTGTATTCCTCCCAATACTTATCATATTTTCCTACCCATTAAAAAAAGATCAGGTTTAGGTGGCTCAGACATATTCTTTAAAAGAACATACAAAGTTGAGATTTCAGAGAAAAATGAGTTTGAAGTGACATACAAGGAGCTAGAGATCTTGTTGGTCAAGTCATAAAAAAATTTAAGGCATTCCACCATTTTCCTACATGCACCAAAGTCAAGAAAATTAGGACAATGTTGTAATCCCAAATCAGTCATAAAACTGGACTCTTATTCTTGAATTCTATCAAAAACCCTATCATACTCATTAGCAACTTCCAACATCATATAGCTGGAATTCCACCTTGTTGGAACATCTAAGACCAATGACTTCTTAAACTCAACACCTAGGTACTCAGCTATTTCCTTAAACTTTCTAATCCTCTATGGTGAGTTTCTAACATGTCTAACTACATCCCTAATTTTGGTGACAGAAGGGTTAACATCATTGAGACCATCTTGGACTATGAGGTTCAATATGTGTGTAATGCATCTTACATGGATATACTTATAATGACTAATTCTTCCACCCCAATTCATCATCCTTAATTTAAGATATGCAAGTGCAGTGTCATTGGATGATGCATTGTCTATTGTGACAGTAAACACATTCTTCAGTCCCCAATCTAAAAGACAAGTCTCTAAAGCCTTACCCACATTCTCACCCTTGTGACTAGTGATTGGCATAAAAGACAACATCTTTTTATGCAATTTCCAATCATCATCTATAAAGTGAGCAATTATGCATATGCAATTAATCCTCTAGACACTAGTCCAAGTATTTATGGTCAAGCTAATCCTTTGACAATGGTTCTTAATGAATGACTTCAACTTGGACCTCTCATGGACATACAAATCATAACAATATTTAGTGACTATTTTCCTACATGGTACCTTAAATCTAGGATAGGCAGTGTTCATCATGTGCCTAAACCCAACCCTTTCTACATGACTAAAAGGCAATTCATCAAGTATGATCATGAATGCCACTGACCTTATGATGGCAACTTGGTCAAACTTCCAATAAGATAGACTACCTACTTGCCACTAAATGCACATTATCACTATCATTAGACTCAGATAGTTTAAAATTAAGGAGTTTTTGTCTATGTTGTTTTGAAGTATTATTACGTGTAATCATATGGTTTCTTAAGGTAGAAGTACCATTAACTTTTGAATTACAACTATAGACCTTAGGATAGTAATTGCATATAGCCATTTTTTCACCATCGTCATTAGTAAATTTAGTAAAGTGTCCCCAGACAACTAACCTTAGATCTATAGCTTTCCCTTTTTTTTTTTTTTTTTATTTGGCTTTGGTGGGATACCAAGATCAACAACGTTGCATTTTGCTCATTTTGTTGTTGAGCATGAGAGCTTCCACCATTAACAGGTGCAGGATCACCAGATTCAATGACATTACTGCCACTGGACCAGTGCCCTGTAATAGCTCAGTATTCATCTACACATAGAAACAACATACAAAATATTAATTAGTAATAAGTAAATTAATTATAATTTATATAAAAAAACTAAAAAAAAAGTACTACTACTAAGTAATAAGTATACCTTAATGCACTAACTATTGGCAAACAACAAAGGAAAACCAAAGCCAAACTAAATGGATCTGTAAACATTAAAATACATGTGTTAGTAATTACATATAGTAAACGATAAACAACAAATAAAAAAATTAAAATTTAATTAATATCACCTTAATCCCAGTCTCTAAGTATAGAGTAAGGGGTTTTCAATTTCTGGATGAGCCTTAAATTATGAAGTTCAAACCCTAAAACAAATATAAATGAAAATTGAAATGATTAGAACAAATCATAAAAATAAAATAATAAACCCTAAATTTAAAAAAGAACTATAAAACTATATATACCTGAGTATTTTAATAGGATTTCAAGATTTCTAGAAATTCATAACTGGATCAAATACAGAGCTTCCACCTTAAATGGCTCTAAAAAAAAGGAAAATAATAACAAAATTTGCAACATGCATCATAAAATGAAAACCAAAATAAAAACTGCTTAGATCTAAACTTACTTCAATCTTTTCAGGGTTTGAAGTTACTCTAAGGCTCTATTTTGGGGTTGCTTCCACTACTAGTATGAAGGTCATTGCATGCAAAGTAAAATACAACATATATTAAGAAACTAGTTAACAAAAAACAAAACAGAGAAGTGAAACTTGAAAAAAAATCTAGGTTTTACCTTCATTTTTAACATATCTATTAAAAATCTCAACGGTAACAGAGATTGGTTCATAAAAAGGCCTCTACCTTTCTGGATCAAAGGTACCAGTGTTTTAAAACAACGATCTTCACAAAAAAAAACCATTAAACTATGATCAAAATGGAAAAAAGAAGAAGAAGAAATCATACTAAAATCTCAATCTGGTTAAGAAGAAGAGGAAGGATTACAGAAGAATCCTTCCTTAGAAGCAGTGCTTCCACTTCAAACTAATCAAGATTAGAGAAGATAATAGAAAATAGGTCAAGAATTAGAGAGATCGAGGGAAATTTGTGAAGGAGAAAGGTCTAGGGTTTAAGAGAAAATGATGTGTTTTCTCTAGGTTAGAGAGAGAGAAAAACTTCTAGAGAGATGTGAACAGTTGCAGAAAATGAAGGAATTAGGGTTGGGCAGGAAAAAACTTATGAATATATACCCCTCTATATGCACCGTTTAGAAATAGGGTTTAATAATATTTCGATTTTTCAGTTGGTTCGTTTATTTCAAATGGTCACCGAACCAAAAAAAACAAACACCAAAATTTTATAAGGCCAAGCCCAAACCGAACCAAACAACCTATATTCACCAATCCATATTCATAAATCGGTTCAGTCTGATTCGATTTTTTCCCACCCCTAATCTATACTCACTTATGTTTGAATAATTTTCATCATTTGATTATAAAATATCCAGAATATTATCTACAAAAATTGTTGCAATAGTCAAACTCTAATCAATATCCACATGTTAAAAAACAAAAGCATTTATTTCTTCCATATTGTCCAACAATGAATTGTTAACTCTTAAAGAAAAGGTAAACCCTTTCATGTACGAA
The DNA here is from genome assembly GCA_948294925.1 of Codiaeum variegatum. Lineage (NCBI taxonomy): Eukaryota > Viridiplantae > Streptophyta > Magnoliopsida > Malpighiales > Euphorbiaceae > Codiaeum > Codiaeum variegatum. The sequence goes on along the minus strand of CAOJBK010782192.1, from coordinate 11,161 downwards.
AGTTTGAAACCATAAGTGACCACCATTATGCAAATTTCAAATTACAAATCTCAATAAAATGAAATTTCCATTTAGTACTAAACTAAAATGCACGAGAATGATCACATAAAAATATCAAATTCTCCACAATTTCAACATGTTTATTACAAACTAAGCAAATGTTATTTGAATTGATTTTCCTTTTAAATAGAAGGTCTTTAGTAGAAAGGAATTTTACAGCATATATTCTACATATTCCTCCATAGAAGGTCTTTAGTAAGAGCAAATGGTGTTAGGGGTGAATATGCATAATTCTATATGGAAAGATATTTGGCAAGCTTTGGTGATCAACCAACTTGCCAAATATCTTTCCATATAGAATTTTGCATATTCACCCCTAACACCATTTTCTCTTACTTCATCTTGATTTTCTAACAACCTTCTATAAAATTTCCTTATAGAAGGAATACCAATTCTATTCAAAGTCTAAACCCATTCATTTTGGCATTGCTAATTCCTTACCTAAATTTTTTAATAGCATCAACTTCCTACATAAAAAACAAAGCATTAAGCTTTGTTAAGTCCCATCTCCTATGCTCATTAAGTAAATCTGTCACTATAGTAGGATCCCTAACATGTGACTGTTGAGAGGAAATCCTAAAATTTTGTAGTTTACTCACCAAAGGTTCCCTCAATATATGAGTTTTCCTACCACTTCTAATAACCTTACAGGCCTCTATTTTAATCACATGTTGTGACTCCATTATACTTCTCCATGCCCATGATCCACCATTCCCAAATTTTGTAGCAAGAAAACACTATAAGGGAATATGATTTTAGTTATAAAATTAGTAACAAATATAGCAATATTGCTAAGTATCGACGAAACACCGACTATTTGATGATGAAATTAATTAGAAAAGAGATGAAATAAATGAGTAAAGTTAGTGACCACTTAGAGACAATTGTAACATCCTCACTTTTAGGGAACTGAAGGCTTAATGAGGTAGACTCTAAAATGTAAAAATTTAGGTTGCATGTTTATTGAGATAACAGAGCTAGAAACCTATAACAGATTATGTACCAAGAAAATAAAAATCATGTCATTTGACTTTGATAAGTTATGACATCATATATAAAAAAGTCTAAGTAAAGTGAAAAAAAAAACCATACGGTATAAAAGACCAAGTATGGAGGAATAATTAAAATTTAATTTCATACTAAAATAATAAATATGGATCAAGAATATATATATATATATATATATATATATATAAACTTGAATCAAATAAAATACGAGTATTATAATACGTCAAGTTAGAAATAAAAATTGATATTTAACAATAAAGTTTTATAGTTAAGACATAGAAATAAATTAATGGAAACTAAATTATGAATTAAAAAACATGAATAAGTGTTACTTAAATACTTAAACTAAGGTTTGGTTTGTAAAGATTAATTCTCATATGTATTTCATTAAAAAAAATGAAGGTTTACATATATACAACATTGATGCGAGGAGTGTACAACAGTGATGTGAAGAGTTTAAGTTTACATGAAATACAAATAGCTTAATAAAATCTAACTACAATATATAAAGAGATAAGATAAGAGAATACAAAGAGAATAGATAAGATAATAAAGTATAACTAATGGGATAATCCTTAACACCCCTTTGCAAGCCATTGGTCATCACATAAAGGCAATTTTCCTTTCAGTGTTGCAAATCGTGTAATGGACAAGGGCTTGGTAAAAATATCAGCAACTTGATCTTTAGAGGAGATAAACCAAATGTTGAAACTTCCATTGACAACTTGTTCTCTAACAAAGTGATAATCAAGTTCGATGTGCTTCGTTTGAGCATGAAAAAATGGGTCTGATGATAAATATATGGCACCAATATTGCCACACCACAAATAAGTTGTAGAAAGAGAGAAATTCACCACACCTAATAAGGACTTTAACCATATAACTTTAGCCACAGAATTTACAGTTGCTTTATATTCACCTCACCTAATAAGGACAAACATAATCCAGTTTGGAAGCATCGACGAAGCCTTGAGGCTGAGCCATGTAAATATTTTCATCAAGCTTACCATGAAGGAAGGCATTAGTTATATCTAGCTGCTTGAGTGGCCATTTTTTCATTATTGTAATTGCAAGAATAGTTCGAATGGTAGTTGCTTTCACTACGAGGCTGAAAGTATCTTTGTAGTCAGTGCCCATTTGCTGTGTGTATCCCTTTATGACAAGACGAGCTTTGTACCTCTTAATTATACCATTTTTATGTCTTTTTATTCGATTTATCCACCAATTCCTTGCAACATTAATAGTACATGGTCTTGTAACCAAAGTCCAAGTTGAGTTTATTAAAAGAGCATCAATTTCATTAGACATAACAATCATCCATTCCTTAAATTTATTAGCTTGGATGAAATTAGATGGCTTAATGTTACGATAGTTGACATTTTTTTATTTCAGTGATAACTACACGTGCATATTTTTTCTTAACAAAAGTTGTTGATTTAAGGTTCATTGAGTGGGTACGAGTAATAGTAGGTGGGGCTAGTTGGGTCTGGTTTATGTCTGCAATAGCGGTGGACAAGGAAGAGCTAAAATCCATAACTAACTTCATCCCAGGGGATGACACATGGCTGGGTGAGCTAATCAGGAATGATGTTGCTGTTGAAGAAGAGTTGGTAGTTTTTGGTGTGTGTAATGGTAAATTTTGTAATATATCAGTGGGTGATGAGGGAGTATTTAACAGTGCAATAGGTGAGTGTAGTGATTATGGAGTATTATAAGCTGAAATAGGAAATAAGGCAACAGAATCGGACATACCTGATTTTATAGGGGTTACAATGGATGGGACTGAGATTGTAAGCCATGGAGATAACACATGTTCCTTTGAAGATGAGCAGGTACTTGATAAGGACAACTACAAAAAAGGAAAAATTTTGTCCTAAAAAAATACATACTGAGCAATATAAATTTTCAAATTATCAAGATCTAAGCAAAGATGGATATAATGATTTAGAGAAAAGCCTAAATACACACACTGCTTGCTATAAAAGAGAATTTATTTTTGTTATATGGACAAAGTTAAGGGTAAATAGAACAACCAAAAGGCTTTAAATTAGTGTATTTTGGTGAACTTTCAAAAAGCAAATTATGTGGTGTAGTGCCATTTATCACTTTACTAGGCATGTAATTGATAAAATTCACACTAGTTTGTAATACATTTGGCCATAATTTAAAAGGGATATGTGCATGAGCCAAAACTATTAGACCTGTGTCAACAACATGTCAAATTTTTCTCTCATAAATATAATTTTGTTCATGAGTATAAGGATGCACAATATGATGAACAATACCTTTCTGTTTAAAATAAGTATTTAGTTTTTGGTATTCCTCACCCCAATCAAAATGAAAATCCTTAATGTTATAATTAAACTAATGCTTTACATAAGCTTCGAAGTTAAGAAAAATAGAGTAGACATCACTTTTATTTTTCAAGAAGTAAATCCATGAATAGCAGTAAAAATCATCTATAAATAAAATAAATTAACGATAACCAATATTAGAAAGTACCGGGGTTGGTCCCCAAACATCTGAATAAATAATTTCAAAGGGTCTTGAGCTATGATGCTCAATAGCTGCTAAAGGAATCCTAGCATGCTTCCTTAATTTATATGCATTACAAATAGAAGAAAGACTTTTATTAGAACATTTCAAATTATTTTCATTGATAATTTTGTAAACAATTATATGTTGCGGGTGTCCTAACTGAGCATGCCAATCATCAAAGGAAAGAGTTTGTGTCATGAGCGGCATTTTGCGAGATGCGAGTAAGTAATACAGTCCATCCTTAGTGTTCCACCCATGTAATAGGGTTTTCATGTTCATTTGATCCTTAACCAAAAAAATGGTATGGCCAAAACTCCATAAAACAACAATTATCTTTGGTAAACAAGCGAATAAAAAGTAATGGCTTAATAATCCTAGAAACATGAAGAATATTTTTCAGTGTAAAAGGATAATTGGAATGGGAAGTTGAAATGTAGGACCTGTCGTTGTGATTGGAAGCTCTTTTCCATTCCCTACCTGAACTTTTTCTAGACCATGATAATGCTTAGTGTTGCAGAGTTGAGATGCATCCAGAGTCATGTGATGAGTAACAAAAGTATTAGGATGCCAACCAACAATGTTAAATTACTGCGATGTGGGTTAACATGGATTGGTACTCATATTAGACAGAGTAGATTCAGGCCATGTCATAGGAGATGGTGAAGGTGAACCATAGTAAGCCATATAAGCCTGCGGTTTCCATGCCATAGAAGAAGAAAAATTTCCTTGTCGTGGTACATACCTTTTGCGACATTTGTCAGCTGTATGATTTTGGTAACCACAAATTTGACATGGGCCTTTAGGGCATCTAGAAGATGTGTGATAACCACCATTAGGCATAGTGTAGTTGTATGAGACAATAGGTCGGGTCAATATTTGGTTCAATAGAGAACCACCTACAGATGAAAGCTGTTGACGCATAACAATATTCGCAACTGGATGCTCGTGCATACTTTTAAGTAAGATTTCATGAAAGACTATCTGATTATGCAATTCTTGAAAGCTAACAGGTTTAAACTACAAATTAAAAGCAGTGATAATAATATGATATACATGACAAAGATTACGATATATGATAGCATTAAATTTAGCGGTAGAAATGGACTTACCAGCTGTAGCAAGTTCATCGGCAATGGATTTTGCTTTTTGAAGATAGGTAGAAATAGACAAATCATTGCGCTTTAACTCTTGAAGTTCAATGTGGAGTTGAAGTTGTTGGTTTTGAGATACAGAACCAAAAGTACTTACTAGTGCATTCCATACAACAAATGAAGATGTAAGTCCAATCACATAAGGAAATACTTCTTTTGATAAAGATGACAACAACCATGATAATAACGATTGGTGTTTTTGGAACCAGGTAGTGTAATCAAGATTGATAATTGGTTGTGGTGGTTCTATGATGGACATTTTTGTTTGTGGAGGAGCAAGTTGGGTGCCATAAAGAAAGCTATGAAGGTTATGATAAATAAAAAGTGGTAGGAATTGTGTCTTCCATGCCAAATAATTTTTAGGTGTGAACTTGATAGAAAAATGCTGATGAGTGGTTGTCGTAGGTATGGGTAAGGATGTAATAGGTACTAGTGCATTAGCCATGGATAATGAAAACAAAAGAGGAAGGCAATCGAAAAAAAAATTTAGTGTATCTCTGATACCATGTAGAGATTAATTCACATATGTATTTCATTAAAATGAAGGTTTACATATATACAACATTGATGTGAGGAATGCACAACAATGATGTGAAGATTTTAAGTTTACATGAAATACAAATAGCTAAATACAAGCTAACTACAATACACAAAGAGATAAGATAAGAGAATACGAAGAGAAGAGATAAGATAATAAAGTATAACTAATGAGATAATCCTTAACATGGTTAAGGAAAAATTACCTAGAATAATCAAAGGTAATTAGGTAACTAAGTAAAAGTAAATAATAATAATAATAATAATAATAATAATAATAATAATAATAATTCATAGGGCATGGCCTGGCGGTAAGTAGCTAATATTTACAGCTGAACGTTTCATGTTTGAAGCTTGGGGAGGTAGGAAATAAAAATTAATTTAGACATTTTTCCATCCTGTTACCGTTTTTAAAAGAAATAATAATAATAATATATTTATGCCATTAGAGTTTTCCAAGCATGCAAAGAGGTCAAGCCCCAAATTGTCGAAATTCATTAATTCTAACTCTTACACAATTTACACATTTGCCTAACACCATCACTAACACAATCTCTTTTACATTTTTGCATTTTCAATTCAAAATATTCATTTGCATCATCTTCTTCCTCCATTCTCTACAACAAAGAACAACCCCTAAATCACCATCAAAACTTAGCTATTTTTACATTAAATTACTCCTTGAGGGTTCATTAGGCAAGAACCAACTAAAATCAAGCAAGAACAAAAATAAATCTCTAAAACCAAGCTCAAGATTTTGCTTTGAAACCTTGATGAACTCATAAAATAATCCAAAAAATTAACATGGAAGAAAAAAAGGTATAAACAAATCCAAAATAATAGCAAGTTAGAGTAGTGTAGAGAAAGATCCATAAAGATAGGTTTTCTAAACTTTTATTGTGATTTTAAGAAAAATTATGGAATAAATTGTATAAAAATTATTTTATGGTAATTTATGAGTAAAATAAGAAATATATAGTGGAAAGTATAATTTTCAATACTCTAGCAAAAAAAATTTTCCATGCAAGGACTATTTTACAAATAGTCTTATTTTATAGCTTAGAAAATTATTTTCCATGGACTAAGGTAAAATTTTTTTTTACATATTTTTACTAGCTGTTTGTGCCTAAAAAAATGAATTTTGGACTTAAAAATATAAAATTAATTGAATTAATTAGAATTAATTAAATTAATTTTTAGTTTAGTGGCCCAAGAGATCACTAAGTCCATTAAAAGGTCCAATTTTTTAGGACTAAGTATTAGATAATTGGAAAATTTTAGAGGAAATGTCTTACAAGCAAAGTCATATAATGTACATTAATGGTGTATAAAGTTCCTTAGAGTGATGATGGCCTTTCACATAGTGGCTGAGAAAGTGATTTTTCAGAGATATAAAAGCAATAGTGGTAGAGAAGAACACACATCAACTCATAAAAAACACACAACTTATCATCAACTTATCAACACAACCAATCATCAACACATCCAATTATCAACTCAAACACAACAATCCATCAACCACCAACACAACTATCAACTTTAAGTTTACAATTTCTAGTTTTATTCTAGTTTTCATCAAGCTGAAATTTTCTTTTATAGTAATAACCTATTTTCAACCTTCCTTAGTATTTTCACTTAATGTAATCGTAATTTTCCAAAAAATCAATACAAAACTTTGCGTTCTCCAATCATAAGTATTACTTTCATTTGTAATCTAAATTTCATGAAATCCAAATAAATTATGGTAAAGTAGTTTGAGAATCCCCACCATTTAATTAAAAGATAGTATTCGTACAATTAAGAAAATTCTACTCTGGCACGCTTGCAAGTCTGAAAAATAACCCAACAACCTTTTTAGCACTCCCAGTGGGACCACATTTCATGATGAAAAAAATACATAATGGAAAAGAAACTCTTAATGTTGGAATGTCACTCAATAAAATGGTTGAGAAATCAGGTGATGAACATTGTGAAGACGCTTTGACTCCTCAGACCCGAAGCAAGAACAAATCTCCTATCAACCAGGCATAAGATGGCAGCTTGAAAATAATAAAAGATTCTAGTGAGAATACTAGCTCTCAAAATTTTGGTAAGTTCAAAGCACTGCAATAGGTAATTCCTCAAGTAGTGAGCTCAATAAAACAAGCTAACAGTATAATCTTTAATACTTTTGTTCATTTTGAAAAAAAATATGGTTGATCTAATGCAATCTATTTCTAAAAATGCTAATCCAACATCTAAATAGGAAAAAACCTTTAAATCGATGGCCCAAGATGAAATTGTTAATTTTGTGAGAGGTTCCTAAAGATTTCCTTTGGCCATTGACGACAGGTACAAACCTCCTCATAGAAGAGAAGAGGTTGGCCCAAGTAAAATCAGTAATCCTATCAGCTCTAGTAGCCATAATGTTAATATTAATAATAATAATAGGCCTAACCAATAAGTTTTTTGTAGAACTAGTCTTACCGTGCAGCCTAGGATCTATGAACAAGAGAATAGAGGCATGGGGGGCAACTTTCCTAAGGGGTATATGCCAGTTCCTCAAGCCTATATACAACCTCCTCAGACTTTAAAGATGGGAGGAATTGATTTAAATGTTGTACGTGATGTGGTACAGGAGTTATATGGTCTTGGTATTCGTCAAGTAGGCCGATCTAAATTTCATACGCCATATCCGGACATGATTGACAGAGATAACCCTTATCTAAGGAGTTATTATGTTGCTGAGTTTTTCTTGTTCTCTAGTGAAGAGGGACAATCCACACTTGAACATATTGCTCATTAACCATTCAATGTGGTGAATTGGAAAATTATGAAAAAATTTCAAATTTAAAGTTGTGATAGTTTCCTAATAGTCTAAACGGTAATGCATTTACTTGGTATGCTACACTTCCCAGGAATTCTATTTTTACATGGCAAGAGATGGAGCGTTTTCACCTCAAAATATACTGACAATTAGCGACAACAAGTATATTGGCTATCATAGTATAGAATGAGAACCTAAGGTCATATCTCCCAAGGATTTGATTTTAGTTCAGCTTTATTATTTTGTTTCTTAAAGTGCAATTAAAAGTAAAAGATGTTTTTGGTTTTGAATTGAAAAGAAAATAAACAATTAAATTGAAAAAGCAAACAAGAAATGAATAATGAGTATGCAATGATATGAACGAGTCTAGAGAAATTGACAATTCATTGTCTATCCCTTATGATTTTAAACTATTAATTTTATTAATTAAGTTTAACGATCAAATGTTTAATACAATCATTAAACTAGAGCTTATTCTAGTCCAGCTACCGCATTCACAGAAGTAATATAGAGAAAACATGCATCAATCAAAGGATTTAAGATTAAAACTTATAAACCTAATTCATTTTAGAATCTTAATTGAATAGTTCCAGATTTAGATTTCCATTATTGCTCTATCACCTAAACCTTAATTTAACTAATTGGTGATCAAGCAATCAATTATTAGAATTAATTCAATTCAAGCAAGCAAAAGTTAAACCTAATAGTTAACTTAACAGCAATTTAATCATATCAAGAATATTTCATGTTTCAATCTCTAGGAAAAAAAATGAATTTAGTTCATGACTTATTTAAAACTCAACAAATTCACAATAATTCTTAGAGAAATCATGCTTAATACCCTTAACGTAAAGAAAAACCCAGAATTAAAGTAATTAAGTTAAGAATAAACTTTAATTAAAAGTAGAAAATCCCAATCTCCTTGGAAAAATTCAATCTTAAGCTTTAACTCAAACTAAATTAATTAAGAACAACAAAAAACAATGGAAAAGCAATAAAAACAAATCTCTCAAAGCAATTCTAAGTCAATTCTAAACAAATTCTCTCTCAAGAAACTCATTTAGAATGCCTTAAAGACAGTTTGAAGTGTTGGTATCTACTCCTCATAAATATTTCTCTTTATATATTGAAATATAAGGCTTTTGGATATGGATAAACTCAAAGAATCCTTTTTTCTGTTCTTTTTCATATAGGATGCACAACCCCTAATTTAACCGCGCATAGGCCATGCATCCTGCTATTTAGCCCCGTGCAAATTTCTGAGTCAGTTACTCCAAATTTGTTCTTGATCCAGTAAGTGGCATGAGGGAGTGCACGAGCCTATCATCTATCTGCACAGCCTTTGCAGAATGTAAAAACTTTGATTCCTCTAGTTCTTTTAAAACAGAAAGTGGCACGACCCATGATGCAACAGTGCACGACCCGTGCATTTGTAAAAACCATTAAAAGTCCTAAAAAATGCCCTAAGTTATTATTTGCAGTGTATGTCCTAGAGCTTACGCTCAGCATGTGATTGTAAATGAAAACCTAACTTGCTTTAGTATATATGTTCTTTAAGTGAAAACATTCCTTATATTAAATGTATATATGCCCCTTAAGTATTATGTAGGGAATCTATTCTCAAAGAGTTTGAGAATATGAGTGACATATTACCCTTTACACAGATGCTTTAAAGGTTGTTCATGGTCGTAGGACTATTGGTAGGGACGCCATTAATTCAGAAGACCATCACCTCTATTGTTATCCATGATGAGTATTAGATACTTATTGGTATGCAGGTAGTGAGTCTCATGCTACAGACATTTGATGTCATGACAACATATGAGCACAAACATGAGATGAGTAAGTTGAACAGTGACGTTAGATGAGGGATATATGGGTCGTTACCTACTAGTCAATATTGCATCATCTAGATCATGATTGTGCATATAATCCTTAGACTTGAGGTGACATGTTATCAGGCATATTGGTCGCTATGGTTTGTTAGGTAGGTATGTCTTAAGATAGAGGCTTTGAACTTGAGGAGGTTAATGAAGGAGGACGAGAGGTATTTTTACTTCAAACCTTTCTTTGTTCAACTTATGTTTTGCACACGATTGGTAAGATTATCCATGGTTGAAGTTATAGGTCCTTTCATAGGTTTAGGCATTAGCCAAATAGTTTGATAAATGACTAAACCCTCTATGACAAAAGAGTTTTGACATAGAATTGATTTTCAAAGTGTTTAAAAATTTTAAATGATTTTTCCAAAAGAGTTTTGACAAAATGATTTTACACAAACCCTAGGTTAGGGTAAAGTTTCAAAGAGTTTGAAATATTGCATAACCTAATTTTGTTAAAATAGTTTTAAAAAAAATATAGTTTTTAAAAAAGTTTTGAAAATCAGAATATGAATCTCCATACCCTAGGGTTTGGGCATTCCTTTTCTTAAAACTTCAACTACTCGGCTCGTTAATTTCATCCTTCAAGTGGTATCAGAGCCACCTAATTTATTGTGCAAAACCATGGTTGTGTTGGTGTGTTTATTGGAGACAAATGTTGTGAAATCATGTGTCACGGTCTGCTTCCATGACCCGTGAAAGCTGTCACGACCCGTGAGAATTGATTTCACATGGTTTAGAGAAGCAATAGCTTCTCATGGTCTGTGTCACAGCCTGTGAGAAGATTTTGTCATTTGTAAGTGTGGACAAAAGCTTCTCACAGCCCGTGACATTGGCCATGAGAAGATTTCTGCCTCTCACGGCCTATGACACTACCTGTGAGAGCACACTGCCCTATGATAATTTCTTAAAGAGTTTGGGATTTTTTTTTCTAAGCCTTCAAGTAATGTTTCTAGTGAATATAATTGGACTTCAAAGATGATTTTAAGTTATTAAAATCATGAATATGAGATATTCAAAGTTTGGAAGAGTTCCAAAAGGTTGAAGTTCTTCAACACATACCCAATGTATAAGAGTTATATGTTTGTGTATTGTGTTATCTTGGCATGTATGGGTGATCATGGACTTTTAACTTAACAATTGACATTATGGGGCATGTAATATTATTTTATTATATAAGG
>CAOJBK010781651.1:0-10729 GCA_948294925.1 Codiaeum variegatum | reverse complement strand
GAACTCTAGCTTAATCTTTGAATTCCAATGATAATGTTGATTATTTCTTGCCTCAAATTGTGTTTCTCCACCTCTAATTGATCATTAATCTATAAACTCTTGGTTCTTGGTGGCTATGAGTGAACCTAGACCTAAAAATCCAAGACAAGACAAGATCCCCCAAGAGAGAGCCTCCTACAGAGAGGGAGTCTCCAAGACAGAACCTCCAAGGGAGAGAGCCTCCAAGGCCTCCTCCTCTAATATAAATGATGTCCTTTTATGTTCTTTAAGACTCATTAGGGTTTAGATAGGTGCAAGCACTGATTGGCCAATTTTTGCCAAGTCAGCATAAGTTAAATTGGTACTTAGAATCAGATGTCTAACTTTTGAGAAAATTTTGGATATCTAGATGAAGGAATTAGACTTTGTGGTCTCTTAAAAGTTATAGATATTTCTCTTACCTTTCCAAAGGTACCTGGATTGCCTCAATTGCAGTTTTTTAGCTCGAGTTATTCTGAAAATACCGAGACAGGGTCAAACTAGCCAGAATTTGACAGATTGGACAGTGAGCTCCCACGGGCTCCACCATGGTTGTGGTAGTGCCTGTGGAAAGTTACTACCTCTCTAAATCTTGCTTCCGGCCTCCCACGGTCTGTACTACCTTTGGCATGGCCGTGGGAGGTGTTGTCCACCATTTTTGCTCCGTTTTCGTGCATTTTCTTCGTCTTTCAAGCCCAAACTTCAACATAATTCTTCCTAACCTTGGATTCCAATTTATTTCTTAAAAACAACTGAAAACACTTAGAACAAACATATCAAACTCAATTTAAAGTACAAAATCGTCAAGAAAATGGGGTACAATAATGTATAATTTGTCAATTATCAATAATACAACTAGAAGGTGAGAGATTACTGCTGAGGAGACTTATGACCTTTTTGAGATGCTTGGTGCAAATTTTAAGTAGAAAAGGGTAAGGGGAAGAAGAGTCGAAGTTCAAGAAAGAGCTCCTAGTAAGGATATAGCTATGCAAATAACTGAACTCACTTAACAAATCAAGATTTTATCCATGGAAGAAACACACCAGCACAACAATAAGAGGCATATGGACTTTGTGGGATTTTTTGTCATGGTACTAATGTTTTCCCTTCGAGTTCTGATTCTTTTGTAAGTGATCATGAGTAAGCATAAGCCTTAGATGGTTTCCAACGTAAAGTGAGAAATGGCCCTTACAACCAAGGTTAGAAAAACCATACGAACTTTTCTTGGAGAAGTAGCAATCACAAGTTACACCACCAATAAGAGCAACCCCAATTCCAAATGATATAAAAGGGACATCAATTCCAAAGTGAATCATCAAGCCAGCAGCAATAGAAGAAGTTAACTTTAAAGGAAATCTTGAATTCTTTCATTCATGCTAATACACAATCAGGAGGCCAACGACAACATGTTTGATTCCTTGAAAGCTTTAATGAGAAAGATGGAGATTCAAGTTTGAAAATTGTATGTCATATGTAATCACACCAAAAAAGAGAAACTCCCTAGTCAACCAGAGCAAGCTAAGGCCATCATAGTCCTTAGGAGTGGTAATATTATTAATAATGTTATTGGTACTAATCTTGATGATGCAGGGGAAGATTAAGTTGAGCAAGAGAAAGTAAAGAGCAGCAATAAGCATGCTATTATCCCAGAAGAATAAGAGAGGGTGAAGGAGACAAAATTTCCTTCAAAGTTGCATAACACGAACGATCCATATCAACCACCTATTCCATTTCCATGTTGACTTAAAAATGGTAAGCGGGATAAGCAATTTGATGAGTTATTCAAAATACAATACAAGGTGAGTATCAATTTACCTTTGTTTGATGTGATAAAGAACATGCCTTTTTATGCTAAAATTTTCAAAGAATTAAACTCTAAGAAGAGAAGGCTAGAGATGGAAGAAAAATTTGTTGTGTTGACGGTAACTAATGTTGTTCTCCAGTATAAATTACCTCCCAAGGCTAAAGATCTTGGTAGTTTTTTTTTATTGATATTAGTATGGGAAATGGTAAGGAGGCTAAAGGCATGTTAGACTTAAGTGAAAGTATTAATTTGATGCCTTATACCTTGTTTATGAAATGTAACTACCTAATAGGTCTTTGAGATTTCCTAGAGGAATTGTAGAAGATGTGTTAGTGTAGGTTAGAGGGGTGATTGTGCCAGTTGAATTTACGGTACTTGACATGGGTGATAGTTTATCTAATAGGTTTGAATTGCATATCTTGTTAGGAAGACCTTTTATGGAAACAACAAATACTTTGATTGATGTTAAGAATGGAAAATTAACTATGACTATTTTGGGTCAAATGGTTAAGTTTTCCATTTTTAACAATCTTACTATTTTTACCACATCACTTGTTAAAGAGTGCTCATTTGTTAATTATATAGACACTTTTGTTCAATAAGTTTTCTTATAGGATTCTTTAGAAGATAAGTTGGAACCCGCACTTACACTTGAGGAAGAAACTAAAATTCTTGTTCCAAAAGTTAGGTGCAACATTAAGAGCTTGAATGAGGGAGAGATAATTGAGCTAGGTGAGGAGGCTTGTGAGCTACCTTTGATTTAAAATAGGAAGAAAGAATATTCTCAAACTTTAGAACTTAAAGAGCTCCCCAAGCACCTAAAGTATACATTTTTAGAAGGGGGAGAAAACACACATGTAATAATTTCAGCATTGTTGAGTGAAAAGGAAGAGAAGAGACTTACGAGGGAGTTGAAGAGACTTAAAAAGGTAATAGGTTAGGGGTTGAGTGATATAAAGGGAATTAGTCCTTCTGTGTATATGTATAGGATTATTCTATAAGAGGGAGCTAAACCCAAGAGGGAGATGCAGAGAAGGTTAAACCCCAACATAAGTGAGGTAGTGAAGAAGGAAGTGTTGAAATTTCTTGAAGAGGGAGTGATCTATCCTATTGTGGATAGTGAATGGGTTAGTCTTGTTTATGTGGTTCCTAAGAAAATGGGGATCATAGTGGTAAAGAATGTAAACAATGAGTTAGTCCTAAGTAAGACTGTCACTGGGTGGTGAATGTGCATTGACTATAAGAAGTTGAACAATGCCACCATGAAAGATCATTTTCCCTTACCTTTAATCGATCCAATGTCAGATAAACTTGTTAGACACCCTTTCTATTATTTTCTTGATGGACTTCAAGTTATTATCAAGTGGCAATAACACTGGAAGATCATGCCAATACAACTTTCACTTGTCCTTTTGGGACATTTGCTTTTAGGCGGATGCCTTTTGGTTTATGCAATACTCTAGTAACATTTCAACAGTGTATGATGTCAATGTTTTCTAATATGATAGATGATTTCATTGAGGTGTTTTTGGATTCCTTTTCTATTTTTGGTAATTCTTTTGATGATTGTCTCAATAAATTGGTTTTTGTGCTTGAACGATGTATTGAATGTAATCTTACCTTGAGTTAGGAGAAAATTCATTTTATGGTTAATTATGGTATTGTTTTGTCACATTATGTCTAGTAAGTGTATGGAGGTTAACAGGGGAAAAGTTGATTTGACTATAAACTTACCCCCTCCTACAATGGAGTTTTTTAGGGTATGCATGTTTCTATAGTAGGTTCATTAAGGGCTTTTCTAAAATTAGTTGACCTCTTTTTAGGTTATTAGGAAAAGATGTTCCTTCCGATTTTGAAGAGAAATGCATACATGTCTTTAATATCCTGAATGTGAGACCCACTAATGCAACTATCATTGTACCCCTGATTAGTCTTTACTATTTAAAGTGATGTGTGATGCATCTAATCATGCATTGGGGGTTATTTTTGTACTAGGGGTTGATAAGTTTTTTAGAGCCATATATTATGCTGGTTTAACCATTAATGGTGCCTAATTGAATTACACCGCCACTAAAAAGGAAATGTTAGTGTTTGTTTTTGCATTAGATAAGTTTAGAGCATATTTAGTTGGCTCTTAAGTTATTGTGCATTCTAATCATGCTACTTTGAAATATCTTTTGTCTAAATAACATGTTAAAACATGCCTTATTAGGTGGGTGTTACTCTTATAAGAATTTGATTATGAAATTAAAGATAAGAATGGTAGTGAAAATGTTGTTATAGATCACTTGTCTATATTACCCTTTTTGAATGAAAATGAACTTGCATTAAGTGATGTTCACAAAGATTTGGAGTCATTGGAGTCATTTCCTGATGAACAATTATTTGCAGTGTCACAATTCCCATGGTTTACTGATATTACTAATTATCTTAATTGTGGTGCTTTGCTGACTGATTTAACATATCAAGAAAATAAAAGGTTTTTACATATTTGTAAATATTATTTTAAGAATGAGCCTTACTTGTTTATATTTTTCAAAGATGAGATTGTCCACAGGTGTATTCCTGACAATAAGCAGTTGAGTGTTCTTAGATTTTTCCATGATCTTAGTTGTGGTAGTCACTTTGAAGGAAAGAAGACAATTGAGAAAATCCTTCAAAGTGGTTTGTCTTGGCCTACTCTTTGCAAAGATGCTCATATTTATCATAAACAATGTGATAGGTGCCAACAAGTAGGTAACATTGGTAAGAGGAATGAGATGTCACTAACTAATTTCATTGTTGTTAAAATTTTTTATGTTTGGGGTATTGTGGGATGTTTTCCCATTTCCTTTGGTTTTCAATACATTTTAGTAGTTGTGGATTATGCTTCTCAATTGGTGGAAGAACTTCCTACCTGAACTAACAATGTTAATGTTATTGTCAAATTTGCCAAAGAATTTATTCTTAATAGGTATGGCACACCAATGGTGGGTTATTAGTGATTAGGTAAGCCATTTTTGCGATAAGCGTTTTGAGAATCTAATGAATAAGTTGGGAGTGAAGCATAAATTGGCAATACCATATCATCCATTGACTTCAAGGTAAGTTGAGACATCCAACAAGCTAATTAAAGGAATTTTAGAGAAGATGGTGAACTCATCCAGGAAAGATTGGACAGTTTTCCTTAATGATGTATTATGGGCTTATAGGATAATGTGCAAACTCCTTTGAGGTTTTGATTAGTGTTTGGCAAGGATTTCCATTTAGCAATTGAATTGGAGCATAAGGCATACTGAGTAATCAAGGCCTAAATTTTGATGGAAAAGGAGAAAAGGATGCTGCAGATGTTAGAAGTGGATGAGCTCTATAATGAAACATATGAGAGCTCTAGGATTTATAAGGAGAGGACTAAAACTTTGCATGACAGGAACCTTGTTTAAAAGACAGTTGGACTAGGTATGAAAGTTTTTCTTTTCAACTTGTAGTTGAGCCTATTTTTAGGTAAACTCAAATCTCGCTGGAGTGGTCCTTTTGTGGTTAATGTTGTGTTTCCCTCAGGAGTTTTTGAGTTGCTTAACTCTCACATAAATGAAACTTTTAGAGTCAATGGTCAGATATTTAAGCCATACTATGAGGGCATGGAAGAATTTAAGGAAATTCATAGAATTTTGCTTGGAGATTAGAGGTAACCCATCATTATATTTATAATTCTATTTTTAAAATTTTGATTTTGTGTTTTACCTAGTCCCACCTATGAAAGTTGTTTTGTCTTTTAAGTTGATGTTTTGACATAATTAATGGGTTTAATGTATTGTCTTGTGTTTTTTAAGAAAGTTTTACTAGCAATCTCAAGTTGGAATATTTCAAATGTTTTGCACTTGTTATGATCTTAAAACATTTTTATTTTCCTCTCTTTATTGCAAAGCATGATAAACTTGCACTAAACCTTGTGAGATTATTTGAGCCTAAACACTTTTTCTTTGTTACAATATTATTTTGTGCATAATTTTATATATTTTCCCTAACATTTAAGTTTATTTTTATCCAAAAAATTGTGTTTAATGTGTTTGTTGAGTGATTTTTAGAGAAAATCAAGAATTCAAGCAAATACGGTATTATTGGATTGAAAGATGGAGTTCTAGAGCAAGCAAGATTGAAGAATGTTGAAAACATCATTCGTACAGAGCAAATGCAATCTGCATGGGCTGTGCCAAACATATTTAGGTCGTGCAACTCTCTGGATGATTTTCTTCATCCGCACGGGTCATGCCAAAGCGAAGGAAATTTGATAGCTTTGACATTTTGGAGTATTTTGAGCATAACTTGAGATACAAATGTATGATTGAGGTGTGTAAGGTACTGTTGGAAAAATAAGAGAAAGATCTACAACTATTATGAAGTCTACAAAGTCTAAAATCAACATTTTCTAGCCCAAAATCAAACAAAGATCTAGACATTTTTACTAGTCCAGTTTTTAATACGAGTTTTAAATGATTTACTTCCTATTTTTATTAAAACTCTTATCAAAACTTAATTTAGTTTTACCCTAGCCCAAAGACACTATATAAAGGGTTTTATAACTTATTTTTGAGAAGAGATTCTTAGCGGTACTAAATAGAGAATTTAGAGATAGAATATCTAGATTTTAGGGTAGATTTCATTTTAATTTCATAGTCTTATTTCAATTTCATTGTATTTTAGCTTGTAATCAAGATTGAAGTTGAATTTCTCCAAGGATATTTGAATTTTCTTCACTTTGATTGAGGTTTTTAATCTTAGCTTTTTTATTTGAATTTTCTTTAGATAATTTGTGTTTTAAGAGATTAAGCATGATTTTCATTGATTTCATTGTTAATTTGTTGAGATTTAAACTAATCATGAGCTAAATTCTGTAATCTAGAAATTGAGTATGAAGTAGTCTTGATGTGTTAAACTTTTGCTTGATTAAATTGAATTAAAGTTAATAAAAAAAATTGCTTGTGCACCAATTAGTTTTATTTAGGGTTAGGGTGATGGAGTGAGAGTGGAAATATAAACCCGAAACTATTCAATTGAGATTCTAAAATAAATTAGGAACATAAGTTTTAGTTTTAAATCCTCTGATTAATGCATCTTTTTTTTAGATTACTTCTATGAATGTGATAGCTAGTAGAATAAGTTCTAATTGAATTATTGCATTAAAATTGGATTATTTAATATAAATCATTGAACCAATTGCTTAATATCATATAAGATGGACTATAGATTGTAAAAGATCTCTAGACTCATTCATATCTTTGCATTTATACATCTTTATTTTTTTTGCTTTTTTTAATTATTTAATTTACTTTTTTAAGACCAAATTCCCTTTTACTTTTAATTGCACTTTGTGAAACAAATTAATAAACTGACACGAATTCCATGGGAGATACGACCTTAGTTTCTCATCTTGTGCTATGATAGCCCATATACTTACGGTTGCTATTTGTTAGTATATTTTAAGGCGAATAAGTTTTTGTCACCGTTGCTGGGGAAATAGTTAAACGTTGTTTATTTGCTTCTTGCGAATAGTTTTAATTTTAATTTGTTGCTTTTATTTTTTTTTAAATGTATTTTATGAATAGGAGAAGATCTCTTGAAGGAGAAATTCTTCCTGTTATTGATAACGTGCATAGGATCGGAGTAGACAACACGGAGGACCTAGACATCATTTAAGATCCTTCTGTGGGCAACATGGACTGAGTTGTAATTGATCCACCAAGAATCATGGGTGACAAGAAGAGACTTATAAAAGAATTTTCTAAGTTGGTCATTGTTACGGCTACATCTCGCATCCGATTCGACGTGACATTTAGAAATTATAAGTTAAAATCTATCTATTATAATATGTTACCGTCCTTCCATGTGATGGCGAATGTTGACCCTCTGAACTTCATTCTAGATTTTTACTCAATTATTTAGAATATCCCTCTTCAAGGTCTGAATGAGGATCAATTGAGGTGAGGTGTTTCCCTTACACCTTGAATGATTCTGCAAAACATGGTTGATGACGTTGCCTCCAGATTCCTTGACTACATGAGAGAAAGTTTACACAAAGTTCATGCAAAAGTTTTACTTCCATCAAAAGACTGATGAGTTGCGTACTAAGATTGCCACATTTACTCATATGGAAGGAGAACCCTTCCGTGAGACATGGGAACGATTTAAGAGTTTGCAAATGCAGTGTCCACACCATCACTATCCTATCAAGATATTAAATCAATTCTTTTATAATGGGCTTAGTTACCAAAGCCAAATGATGGTGGACAATGCAGCTGGGGGATCTATGAGTGAAATAACAACAGAGGAGGCTATTCAATTATTTGAGATGCTTAGTACAAATTCCCAATAGAAAAGTGCACGAGGTAGGAGAATTGGCTGGTAATTTGGTGCCTAAAGTAAAGATATGGCTATGCAAGTAGCCAAGCTAACCCACCAAGTTTAGTTATTGCAAAGGAAAGGGAATTCATTGATTCAATTTGTAGGGTTTGTGATATTTATGGAGATAGAGATAATGTGTGCCCTTCAAGTTATGATTCTTTTGAGGGAAATACTGAATAAGTAAAGGCTTTGGATGGATTCCAACCAAGGAATGACCCTTTTTCAAATACATATAATCTGGGTTAAAGAAATCATCCCAATTTTGGTTGGAGGATCAACCAACCACAACAATTTCAACAACATTAAGGTGAGTCTTCTAATTTTGGACAAAGGTTGTCTACTATAGAAACTAGCTCGAATGCCTTTATTCAAGCTAGTACTCAAGCTCAAGAAGCCACCGATAGAAGATTGGATTCACTTGAGGCATTAGTAAAAAGGTCAGAGACCTAAGTTGGCCAAGTGGTCACCCAATTGCAAGTGAATAAAAGTGGCAAATTGCGTAGCCAACATAAGAAGGCTAAGGCTATTTCTATAATTCGATGGGATCATGATGAGAAAGAAGAGGTAATGGCAGAGGTTGAGATTGTTCAGGTTAAGAAATTGGAAAAGTTGGCTAAGAAAAGGAAGAGTGCATAGATTCAAAATTTCAACTATCTAAGTATGCACCTCCTATTCTATTTCCTGTGCGTCTAATGCAAAGCAGCTGGACACCCATCTAGGTAAGCTTCTAACTCTTTTTACTCAATTGAACATAAATATGCCTTTGGTTAAATCTTTAATGCAGATGCCAAAGTATGTGAAAATATTAGAGGAGCTATTTGAGAAGAAGGAGAAGTTGGAGGAGGTGTCTATAGTGCAATTATCTTAGGAGAGCTCTTCCAATATCACTAAACTACCTCAAATGCTTAATGATCTAGGGAATTTTACTATTCCTTATCTCTTAGGTAGTTTATATATTGGAAAATCATTGGTTGATTTAGGGGAAAGTGTAAGTATTATGCCCCTAAAAGTTTTTAAGTCCATAGGTTTAGGAGAACCTAAACCCCACACACCTAACAATTGAAGTAGCTAATAAATTTATTATTCACCTAAAAGGGGTAGTTAAAGATGTGTTGGTTAAGGTTGGGAAATTTATCTTTCCTGTTGACTTTTTGTAGTTGAAATGGATGAAATTGTTGAGAACTCGCTCATTTTAGGTAGACCATTTTAGTAACTGCTAGATCTATCATAGATGTCTATGAGGTCAAATTGACCCTAAGAGTGGGTAGTTATCAAATTGTGTTTCAATTACCAAAGAATCATGCACACACTATTGCACAATAAGAAGTTAGGTCATGTGAAACCATTATTAACTCTAAGATGTTATTGGATAAAATTGATGTGGTTAATAATATTTCTTTTGAGAATTGTGTTGTGCAGGAATGTATTGAGCCTAAACCTCAAGCTCAAGCTGAGGTTTTGCCTTCGTCTGTGGTGAAAGATGAACCGGCTTAAGAGTCAGTAAGCCTACCAAGTCTTGAAGGTAAGAATGGATGCCAAGGCAAAGGTAATCTAAAAACGGGCATGAAAGGTAAGAAGAAGAGGAAAATATTGAATGGAAAAGGTAATCTTATTTGGTTACCTAAGTTTGTTGTTGAGTCTTACTTGAAAAGTTTTGAAGAATGTTGAAATGAAATCCATGGAATGTCTTATTTCAAATGTAATAAATTTAGGTTCCATGGTGAGAGGTCTAATGCCTCTGAGGTAGGTTAATCCTATCTTAACATCCGGCTAAGATGATGTTATAGAAGCAATGAGTGGGAGGCAACCCACTAATTTAAATTGTTTTCTAGTTTTTCTTTCTTTTAATTTGAGTTTTTAATTCCTTTGTCAAGAGGTAATGCACGGGTATGTGTGTTTTTGTTGTGCTTTTGCAGGATTTTGTGAGTTTAAGGACCTATATTTTGAACTAAAAAGTGTGGTAAGTTGAAATTTTTAAAATTTGGTTGGTGCCTAAAATTATTGGAGAAACAGTAAGTGGCACGGGATGAAATCAAATAGGCACGGGGGCATGCCAAAACCCTTATGCCCCGTGTGCTTTACTGTTTCCCAAACTTCCTATTTTGAATATTGGCACGAGGCCGAGCGCCATGAAAGTTTCCCTATGCACCTTACTGTACTGAAAAACCATTTTAGCACTGCCTAAATCATTTTGGCGTGAGGTCGTGCGCACTTATTTAAGCCATGCACTTCAGTTTTAAAATGTGTAATCCTGTTGGATTTAAACATAAATTCTTACAATTACAAACACTCACACACACTCCTAATTTTGCAAGAACTCTCCAAAACCCTAAATTTCATAATCTTCATTCTCTTTTCTCTAAATTCTTTGCTTTTGGAGCAACATGAAATGTTGATTATACTTGTTTACTCAATAATTGATTAAACCTATTATATGCCAAGTGTTTGATGAAATGTCGTGATGAACGTTTTTGCACTTTTTGAGTGTTTTAGTCATTAAATTTGTGTTTAATTCATATTTTTAGC
>CAOJBK010781003.1:0-17347 GCA_948294925.1 Codiaeum variegatum | reverse complement strand
ATGGCCATATCAGTTAAGGAAACCATCTCTGAGCCAGCTAGTGCATTGACCAAAAGGTCTATGTGGGGTAGTGGGAAATCATCCTTAGGGCATGCCTTGTTTAGATCTCGGTAGTCCACTCACACTCTAAATTTTCCATCTTTGTTTGGTACTGGGACAATGTTGGACAACCAACATGGATAATTGATTAGCTCAAGAACTTATGTGAGAGTTGCTTGGTAACTTCTTCCTTGATTGGAATGGAACAGACTGGTTTCATGCACCTAAGCTTCTATTTGATAGGCTTGCAATCTAGGTTTGTCAGGATCTTTTGGACAGCGATGCTTAGATCAAGTCTGAATATGTCCTGGGCTCCCAGTTGAAGTAATCTTCGAATCTCTTGATGGCAGATTTAGTGTCCTATTTATTTGAGCATACAGATGCAATGTATGTGTTTTTAGGCATGTCATTAGTGCCAGTGTTTCTAGGCTCTTTAACTGCATATTTTATTTCCTCTATTTTATTCTTTTTTCTATTTGATTGAGGTCAAATTCATCAATTGGAACATTAAAAGAAAATAAAGAGATAGGCTCGTAATAAGAAAACTTAATAGTCTTATTAATAGAAATTGGAGAAAGGTCCATGGTTACATCGAATTCATAATTAAAATTCGATGGACTTGTTACATCATAATCAGACTCAAAAGAAAATAAAGATGAAGGCTCAGACTTAGTACAAAACTAATATTCAATACTTGACTCAGATTTTAGATTCAACAACTGTAATAGGTTTGTTGTCAAAATGCCAATTCTTTATCTTACCAATGGTAGGCTTGATCCAAGTGGAGAGGTCAGATTTCTCCTCCTTATCGGCCAGGACAACAATTTCATTAAATAGACCAGCATCCATGTTCTTTTCCTAGTCATTGCCTAAAAAGTATATAGGCTGGGAGTCTTCATCAATCAGTTTGGCATTGACAAAGAGCTCTAAGCTAGGAATTCTAATGCCAGTCATTGGACAGATCCATGGTTCAAGAAAAGCACAGTAAGGAACTGTCTCTCCCACATTGACAAAATAACCATTCAAAGTCTTGACGTAGGGCCTCATGAGGATATCAACTTCTCTTTCATTTTTTGTTATTGTAGACCTTTCTCTTGCTTTGGCCTTAACTTCCTCAATCTCATCATTTGTTGGATTGTAACTCTAGCTAAAAGAAGGAGTATAAAACTTGAATTCATTGAAGGACTCAGCTCCTTGTTGATTTTTCCCAAGTCCTAGACTAGGAAAGTAAGCCATATGCTTCATAATGTTCCCAATCATTGGGTTGCAATACGAATCAAAGTCTAAAGGAATTGCCTCTTTCAGATTCTCAGTTGTATGGATGAATTGGATAAATGAGAAGCCATATAAAGGATATGTCGACAACTCAAACTGGATTTCTAAAATGGGAACTGTGTCTAGGACCTCAGATTTTTCAAATAGATAAGATTTGATAATAACAATTCCATTTTTCAGAAGGAATTTGACCCTTTGATGTAGATTCGATCGTATAACTTTGGCCTAATGAATCTAAGGCCTACCCAAAAGCAAGTTGAAATAGGATGGCACATCTATGACTTGGAATGGTACTTTAAAAGTGGTTAGGCCCATAGTGATGGTCAGATTCACCTTTCTCAGAACTTCTCTCTTAAAGTTGTCATAAGCATAGATAATTTGGTTAGAAAGGGTAAAATCCACAACACTTAACCCCAGGCAGCTTGCAACTTTCAATGGGAAGACATTGAGTGCAGACCTGTTATAAACCAAAGTCATTGGGATAGTTCCCTTGTGATGATAGTAATGTACTTGACATCATTATGTGGTTCCCTAGGCGATATCTCATTGTCAGAAAAGGAAATGGATACCTCTTTTATAGCACTTGTGATGGAAGTAATAAGAGCTTCAAGAGAAATGTCTGTTGGAATTAGCTTAGTGCATCACAAAGAGCTTAGCAGTGAGGATAAGAAGACATAAGTAGACTCTAAATGGAAATATTTTCTTGATTCTTCTTTAACTCTTTATGTATGAGATCCTCTTCAGGGTCAGGAGTCCCTTTGGATTAAGCCATTGGTTGGCTTGTAGATGGAGGAGTAATAAGTGCTTGAATGATTTTGCCACTTCTAGTAATATCATCTATTTCTTCACCTAAGCGTCTCAGGTCGATGATGACATAATAATAATCATTGCGAATTGACCTCCCTAAGGAAGGTTGGCTAACCGAAGGTGAGCAATTTGGGGAGAGGGATATTTCTAAGGAAGATTGGTCTTCTCCAGTGCAATGGTAATAGCTCAAGAGCATAACATTAGTGATAATGTGCGTAGAATTCCCTTCCTCAAATTCATTCAGTACTGCATTTATGTTGTGCTTAGGGAGGGGATTTGTGCCAATGTTTACAGTAGGTACTAAGAGATATTTAGCATCAATGAGATCTTGTATCTTGTGTCTAAGGGCATTACAGTCATCAGTTTTATGGTCTGGCCCTTGGTGGTAGTCACACCTTTCAAACATGTTAAAATTCTTCAGCAATGGATTAGGAATAGGCTTGGGCTCCAATGGTTGGAAGGCACCCTTTTCTAAGCATTGTTTTAGGATATAGCTCAGTGTTAATCCCCTTAAATTGGGGAATTCCCTTTATTGGATTTGTAGGGGTTTATGGGTTGAGATTGCATTAACTTTGCCTTATTTTTTAGTAGCATCTTAAAATGAAAGGATGAGGCCCATGTTTCCTCCTTGATGAGGCCAGATTCAACCCCATCTTCTAAGCGAGTTCCAACATTCACAAGTGCTTTGAAGTCAGACAATAATTATGTTATAAACTTTTATTGGTACATAGATAGTAGGTTCTTGACAATGGCGTCAATCTATTCCAAGTCAATTGGTCTATTAACCATTTGGGAGGCCTTCTTCCTCCACCTAGTGATAAAAGCAGAAAATGTTTCTTTTGGCAATTGTTTTGTTGTTTCTAGATCTCTTTTCTTAACATCAATCTCTTGATTATAAGATTATTGTTTTACAAATTCAGTATAAATTGATTCCTAAGTCAGTTTCTTAGAGTCCTCAAGTTGAATGAACCAATTCAGAGTTACACCAGTAAGTGACTATTGGAAAATCTAAGTAAGGAGCTCACCTTCCACACCCAAGGGGTGTAAAGTACCATCATAATTTCTCAGATGAGTGTTAGGGCAGGTGGAACCATCAAACTTCTCAAAGTTTGGCATTTGAAATTTTTGTGGAACCCCAACATTTGGGAAGGGACTTAGTGCTTTCACATTAAGGAAATTTTCCTTCTTTTTCAAAGCCTTTAATGTCTTCTCCACTTCTCAAAAATAGTCTTGAGGAGTGGTTGATCTTCAACCCCTTTTAGGAAAGGATCCATGTTAGGGGTAGCTAGGGTGCTATTTCCACTGCCAGTTTATGGATTTAGGATAATAACTTATTCAACCAAAGCTTCCTTGCCAGAGTTGGTAGAGGTAGAAGCATGATTGGTGGGATGGATCCCAACTTGAGTTAGCATGGCTTAGACCTTACCCAGGATAGTCTGCTCTTGGGCTTGCATCATTGTAGAAAGGGTCTCTTATTGAGTTTTCATAGCCTGCTTTTGCTTTTTCAGAATTTTAGCTAACATTCCAATAATGTCAGCATATGAACTATCAACAGTAGCATAAGCAGCAAGGTTGGTGTTAGTTCCTTCCAAGTTTGACATGGTGACATTTGGGGAAAAAAGGGAAAAGAGGAGGGTATCATCTTTTGGAAAAGATAAGGCCAGTGGAAGGCAGGTTGGTATGAAAAGGGTAAGTGTTTTTTACAATTTGGTCTTGAACAATTCACTTTGTCCAATTTCAGTATTTTGGATGTCGTGATGCATGCATGCATGTATGCATGAATGCAAAAGATTTCATGATGACAATTTGCATAATTAGAGTCATTAGGGTACATGGGACCTAGGGTTAACTCTAATCATTACATGATAGTTTAGTAGTCTGAAAGTTCCCCAGTGACTAGAGGTGTGATATACCTAACCATATGTGAACCAAGGAGGTTCTTATGGGTTTAGCGATACGTGTGACCTCGTTATCCCAACCGAAAGGATAGGAGGGTATGCCTTGGAGATGGATGATTTCACTATTGGTGAAGCAGTCCTAACAAAGGAAGATCACTCTAAGTTACTCTGTATCTAGATTTTCCTAGAATAAAGGATCATGTAAAGTGATGCATGAAAACCTACTTTCACATTGTTTTAAGCCAAAAGATTATTTTATTAGAAAATAATCCATTTAGGTTTTTTTGTCAGTTTTCCAAACGTCTCCAGTGGAGTCGCCAGCTGTAAGGCCTAGTTCGGAGCCCACGGGATTTTCAAGTGTGCCTTTGAGTTTATGGCTTGAGGAAACCAACAAAGAGGCGTTAGATTGCATATGGCATTTCGGTTGTGGACAAGTCCCACATTTGTGCATCCATGTGTTTGTTGGCATGCATGTGGTGTGTAGAGTGTTCAAAGTCACCACCTAATCTATAAGAAATAGTTTTTTCCATGGTGATTAAGAAACCAATTTTGATTAACTCCATTTTAGGAAAACTTTATTATTTTGCCCAATTAAGAAAAAGGTTTAGCCCTCAAACCAAAGTTGAGTTTAGAGATTCGTGATATGATAAAAATAATTTTTAGAAAAATTAGTTTTCCAGTTTTAATAAACAACTTTTGGCTTAAGAAAATGTGATTTCAGTTAAAATCTGGTTTTCATATGCATGCCATATTACGTGGTGCATGAACAAATAATCATGGCAAGTTATGATGCATGAGTTGATTAAAAAATATGCATGACAAATCATAAAGCGATAAAAATAGGAAATAAATTAGGGGTCCTTCCTCTAGCTCACTTCAGGTTCTAAGGAAGTTACACATTCCTATAGAAAGTAGTAAAATTAAATTAAATCACAAAAAAGAATAAATAATTAGGGGATCCCTTCTCCAGCCTTTAGATCTGGGAGAGGCACACCTTCCCCAATACAAATACACAATTGAAATAATAGCTAGAATATGAAATAAGCGTAAATACAATAAATTGAAAACCAGTGACAATAAACAAACTAATAACAAAAAATAGCAAAAACTAATAATGAAGAAAGCAAAGGAAAATTGACTTTAGAGTTCAAACCATTAGAAGGCGTGTCGGCATATCCCATTGAATGGGAATCAAACCCCACATCGTTCTTCCTTCTCGCGAAGGGTGGGATTTATTCTGATAACAAAGTTGGTGGTTTTGGTTGTGTGTTCAAAAGCTAACCTATTTTAATTATTAAAATTATTAAATCAAAAGGCTATTAATAATTTTAGTTTTGATTAATAAAAAATCAATTTTTAAAGTGATGAGATCGCCTAAGTTCATTTTAGGGCTTAACTGGATTCATTTTTATGAAAATTGGGATTTTGATAACAGATGCCTTAATTTAGAGTTAAAGGGCTTAATTAATTTAGAAACAATAAGAAAATGGGAAATAGAATACTATACCCAATTTACCTTTTGCTTTCAGGGCTTTGGAATCGGCTTGTTAGAAGGTTTGATGAAATTAGATTGAGTCTCTATTGTGTTCGGAGAGGACAAGTTGATGTCTGTCTGACTGAAGTTGTGCAAACGGAACTGTTGGACTGATGGGAACTGTCGAAAATGGGACTATTTGGGGAAAACCCGATGTATTAGGATCAATTTGCATGAATTGTGGTGTTTAGAAGTGTTTGGAGGCAGAAAAGGATTGAAGAATAGTTTAAAAAATTGAATCCTGAAATAGTTCTGAAAGTATGAATTTATAGAAAATCGTGCCAGAAACCCTAGGAATCAAAATGCATGTGTTTTTGTTAAACACATGCATTTTGGACCAAACGCATGAATTTGGGTCAAATGCAAGCGTTTGGTCCCAGACACGTCAATTTGAGGCTTGGCTTGACTTGGCATGATTTTCTAGGCCCGGTTCGGTGTGATTTGATTCAGTTTTTTAGGTTTTCTTGGTCCTTTTGAAGTCCGATTTGAGCTCGATTTGAACCGTTGGGCTTGTATTAACAGGCCTGATTAAATGGTACAAAAATACAAGAAGCTAACATATTTTAACTAATAAAATAGTTAGCCAAATAGCCCATTAATCAATATGAGTTTTGATTGATAAAATTGATTGTTTGATAAATGTGAAATTTGCCAAACAAATTTTAGGGTTTAAATCTTATTCATTTTATAAAATAAAATAAAATTTTAATGAATATGTCTTAATCAAGATTAAATGGCTTAATTAAGAGTTGAAAGGAATAAGAATATTGTACTCTTGTTACCTTTTGCTTACGAGATTTTGAACGCAGTGGATCTGATGGCTTGACGAACCCGGAGTGCATCTCCATTATGTTCGGAGAGGACTGCTGAATGTATGTCTGGACTGGAGTTGTGAAAATTGAACCATCTGACGAATCAGAACCATTAAGAAAGGGAAATTATTTTGTTAATTCTAGTGTTTATAAAGGGTCCGAGAGTTCTAGAAGTCGAAAAAGAAGTCTAAATGCGTAAAAGGGTGAACAAAAAGTCTGAAAAGTTGAACCCCAAAACTTTTATGAAGGTTTGAATTTATAGAAAACTAAGTCAAAAAACCCTAGAAATTAAAATGTGTGCATTTAGACCAAAAGCATGTGTTTTTGACTAAATGCATGCATTTTAGGCCTAATTTTCTAGGTCTGGTTATTTAGGCCTGATTTTTTGGGTTCGTTTCAATCTGATTCGATTCCGTGTTTTGGATTTTTTAGGCCCGTTTGAGGTCCAATTTGAGCATGGTTTAAACCATTGGGCTTATATTGATGGGCCAGATTTAATGGAGCAAAAATTAGGTTTCACAGTTGCCCCCCTTAGCAGTCACATTTTGTAGAAAACATGACTGATAATTATGAATATATTTAATGAGGTAGTTGGATTTTTGCCTATAAATGGGCCTGAAGATTTTCATTTCCTCTTGCATCTCATATTCTCTCAACCTTATCTTCTTCTACTTTTCTGATTCGGCTAGTAGTTTCTTGGATGATACTAAAAAACAATATTCAGGAGGAGGATATTTCAAAGCTTCTGGATGCATCTCTAGAAGGAGAGGATATTCCTTCTTTTGATCATCCACAGTTCTGCGCAACTAAGGAGTAGCTATGGTAACTTGCCTGGCTTGTCTATCGATCAGCTGGATTGTATAGCTATTGCCTCTTTGCCTGAGTGGGGTACATCTGATCATTTACTAATGGACCGTGTAGATCCCTGTATGGTTGCGAATGCTTCGCTTTTATAGAACCATCAGGAACAGGTGAACTGGCGTGGCTTCCCTGTGGTATTTATTTTCTCTTTCTTTTTCTTTTTTTTTATTTTTCTTTTTCCGTGCCATATGCTTTTTTGTGCATTTTCTCTCTTTTTCTTGCATTTTACATTTTTCCATGCCTCTATTTTTCAATATGCTCTCTTTTTTAGGCACATTTATTTTTTCACTTATATTTTATTTTTAAGCTAAAAAATAAAATAGAGTTAGAATAAATAAGAACAGAAAAATAACGAGATTGAATTCAGACCTGTAGAGTGCCACCTATAACCAGAAAGGTGCTAGGTCGAGACTTGTTAGGGTGGTAGCTTTTCTACGCGACTTTAAGGATGTAGCTCAGCGTATTGCTACAGCTCATTTGTTAGGCTGGACTAGTCTACACATCGAGTGTTCTCTAGATAGAAGCTTGATATTCGCTCTATCTGAGAGGTGGTGGTAGACCACTAACACATTCCATTTACCTATGGGGGAGATGACCATAACTAGGTTTGAGTGGGCGTGTCTGACGAGTATGCATTTTGGAACTATACCAGTCATTTTTTATATAGTGTCATGGCAAGCTCATGATGTGACCAATTTTCTTAGGGAGTACTTGCCTCACAATTCTGGTAGGTTGGTTTCCAGGACCAGCTTACTTGATCTTTTAACTCGGATGAATTTGGAGTTGTATTCTGTTGATCAGTGTGCCAAAGTTTTTTTGTTGATTATTTTGTCCACCATATTTATATACAATGAGTCCAAAAGGGTTGACTTGGGGATTCTAGGCCCATTAGAGAACTTGGATGTACTTGGTGAGTATGAATTAGGAGGATCCGCACTGTCTATGGTGTACCAAGGGATGGACATTCTGTCCAAATCCAAGGGATCAGGTATCCCATAGACTACTATAGTGTTAGAGGTTAGTATTTCCCTTATTTTTTTGATGCTTTGACTTTTGCAAATTTACTAACTCATTTCCTTGCAGCTTTGGGCCTTTGCTCATGTTTATGAGATTGCCCCCATGACCATTCCTAGAGTTCATATTCTTCTCTTGATGGGGATGATATGGTGTAGGGAGTCATGGCTACTGGAGTAGGTTTGCTTCTCCTTTCATGACTACAAGCACATATTAGCCACAGTGACTGAGGTATGTTCTGGGTAACTTCACTCATTTTTCCTTTTTTTATGGATTTCTAATTTCTGACCACTACTTTGTCGGTTTTAGGTTACTTGGAGGCCTTTTGACCTTGCCTTGCTTGAAGATGTGGACCCCTTCTCAGTTAGTGTCAGTTTTACTCAGAGGCGGGTCCTCCTAGGTTCGTCCATTTTGATAGAGTTCTTTCTAGGGGAGTGTGCGATGGCTTAGTCCACTAGAGAGAGGATTGTACCTGCCGATCCTCCTATGCAAATGAGGAAATGGGTGTTTTCACCTTTTCAAGCCTACTAGAGAGTAGGGAGAGCTAGAGAGGCTTATCTACTTTGGGATGCTTCGTACCAGGATTTCATGGTGACTCGCTTGATGGTTAGGATGCATCCGTTTTAAGCTGGTCAGGGCTACGCTCTAGTAAAGAGTACTATTGCTATTCAGAGGCAGAGACCTCGTGGTGAGAGCAGTCATCAGGTTGCACCCCATTATAGTTTTGCTTCTTCGGACATGGGTGCATCTACATCCAACATGTTTGCTAGCTCTAGCCAGTTATAGGCCATACTTCCCCATTTCACTAATCAATTCTTTTACATTGATGTGGCAGGCGCGAATTAGATTCATCATGTGGATTATGGCTACTTGCCAAGTGTGCCTCGAGTGGACTTTACGCATATTCCTGACATGATAAAACATTAATAATTTGAGCATTTTGTTTCCTCAGTCAACAACTTCTGATTTTCTGCCTGTTTTTCCTTTTTTACAGGTTCCTAGCGTGATTCATGTCCAAGGTATTGATATCCACCAGAGGATGATGTATAGCATAAGTACCACTCTTGCTGAGCTAAATGTCTTGAGGAGCCTGAGAGAGCCGAGGATTTTCAGGCTACATGGCATGTAGGCTGAGTCCGAGGAGGATGATGAAGAGAAGAGGGATGATGCATGATTATGCTCGACTTTATTAGGGCCCCAGTCGCGGGATTTGTAAAAACGATTTATGATTACTTGTATTTAGAAACTTCGTTAATTTTATGAAAATTCAAAAAATTTTCATTGTTTATTTCATGATTTTTTATTTTTTTTTAAAGAAATGATTTTTCTCGAAAAATTCGATTTTGAAAAAAAATATTATTGGCTGAAAAATTGAACGAAAATGGAATCTGATTGGACGAAATGAATCGTCGCGACGAGCCGGCGTGCAAGCAGACTCACACGTAAAAGCCAAACACATGTGCTTAGCCCCAAACACATGTGTTTGGGCCTAAACACACATGTTTGGACTAGGCGCATGAGTTTGTGCCCTAGCTCGCATGTTCAGACTTCCAAACTCTATTTTCTACCTCGATTTCTGTGCCACTAAAAATACGTGTACGAAAAATTTTTTTTATTCAAAAAATCACAGAAAAAACAATTTTCTTACTGAAAAAGTTAGTTTCATTTCTATTTTTACTTGCAACATAGATCCCTTTTTCAGTCATATGATATATGGATGGTGTAAGAAATTGAACCAAGTGATCAAAATAAACCTCAGAAAATACAGTATGAGTTCTCTGCCAACACTTAGGGGTGTAAAAATTGATTGGGACTTTCAGAATGCTTGCATTCAGTTTTGGGATCCTATTGATCACATTTTTTGATTTGGGGCTAGAATGGGTGAGGAGTTTTCATATTTGTTCGGTACGAGTCTCGAGGCGGACCTAGTTGTTCTAGTTGAAAATGTAGGATATTTTAACTCATTTTCATGACTTTTGGATTTGAGCACTGAGGCTGCTTTAGGTATGGTAAAGGGTGATTTTGTTAACCTGCTTGCTTTGGCCAATATGTTTTGGGATAAGTGAGAGGATGATCAAGTTTGGTTAGCCAGGAGGCTAAAAGCTTATGCATTTGGTTTGACTGTGGCTATATCTTTATAAGCCTAGTTGGATGCGGAGATGCTAAGGTAGCTGAGTTGATAACCCAAATAGGTGAGGAGAAGGTGATAATAGGAATGATTTTGGCTAAGACATTGTCAAGGCTAGATCGTCATTACAACATGAAGGGACCTTTGTCTATTATCCTAATTTTGCTTCAAGTACTTAGACCCTGTTTTTCTTATCTATTTAAATTGTGTTGAGGCTATCTTTGATTTGTATATTTTTCATATTTGGCTGAGAGACCTTCTCAAGATTGTTCCTAGACCTGATAGACCAGACCTACTCAAGATTTGGATAAATGCATCTTAGTACCACACTCAGAGTATTATTATCCACTTTCCCACAAAGAGGAATTGGATCAATTGGCTGATAGAACTGAGTCCTTTTGATATGCTTTGGAGACCCGACTGGTATGTCATAAAGTAGTTCATGCCACAGAACCAGGGATTCAAGCATATGTATCTGCTTATTTTTAAGGAAGTGGCTTGGTTTCAAGCTACTAGAGTTCTTCGCCATATGGGTCATGATCAGGATATGTCCCCAGATGGACCGCTTTTTGCAACTAAGCTTGTGAATGACAGAGTGGCTAGAGCAATCCTTTCCCATTGGATTTGAGACTTCACAAAGGCCATGATTATCCCAAGTGATGACTATGGTAAGCTTCCAGAGTATATTGAGTGATGGATTAAGCATGCTGGCCAAAGGAGAAGACAAAGAGATGTTATTTTGACCGATAGTGAAGGTTGAGTCTAAGTTTAGATTTTAGGAAAAAATAAGACTTTTATTTTTTTTATTTACTCCTTTTGATTTCTGTCTCCAATATCTTATTTTGGATGTTCCAAAAGATGAATAAGACCTCAATAAAAATATTTTTTATTTTGTTAAGCTCTTACTTTTGCCTAAGCCATCCTACTTGGGTTTTCAACTTAGTG
The DNA here is from genome assembly GCA_948294925.1 of Codiaeum variegatum. Taxonomy (NCBI): domain Eukaryota; kingdom Viridiplantae; phylum Streptophyta; class Magnoliopsida; order Malpighiales; family Euphorbiaceae; genus Codiaeum; species Codiaeum variegatum. The sequence continues at coordinate 6,034 of CAOJBK010781003.1, read as the reverse complement.
AGTTGCCTTAATTGTTGCCTAGACCACCTTTTCAATTTTCAGTCTAGCAAGGGTGTACCCTAAATTTTTCCTAAGTCTCCCATTTAGGTTTTCAGCTTAGTAGGTTTTATTCTTTTTTTTTTCCAGTTTTTGGTTATTCATTTTAACTCTTGCATGTAATGTTAAAGAGCCATGTGAGAATGAAACTTTGATTTTTATTGAATGTATGCAATGAGGGTTGCCTAAGTATTTCCTTATAAAAGATTTTGAAAAGTGAAGTACATGATAATTTTGGAGAATCAGGTCCATGTAGTTCTTGTTATAGAAATGTGATGGTGCCTAAATGTATGCTCATGCAATAAGAACACTATATAAAGTACTTATTGAACTGGTCAAGGTTTTTTGGATGACTGAACTCATTGTCAGGTCCATCAGTATGACACCTCGGCCTGACATGATTTTCTTGATTATGTATGGTCCACTCCATGGAGGTCTGAATTTCCCTAGAGGGTCTTGTACAACTTGTCTGATTTCCTTTAGGACTAGGTCACCTTCCTGAAGATTGTGACTTTGAACCCTTTTTTTGAAATGTTTAGCAAGTCTTATATGATAATTATGTGTGTGGTGAACTGCTTCCAACCTTTTCTTACCAATCAGGTTGAGTTGATCATAATTTGCTTATTGCTAGTCGAGTTCAGAGGTCTGGGCTTTGTGAAGAACTCTGACTGTCTGAATTTCTAACTCTTTCGGGAGGACTGCTTCCATTACATAGACAAGTGAGTATGGTGTGGCTCTGGTAGCTGACTTATATGTCATTTTGTACCTAAGGAGGGCACTTGGTAGATGTAGGTGCCATCCTTTATAGCTACTAATCATTTTCTAAAGCATTTTCTTTAATGCTTTATTGGCATCCTCAACTGCACCATTAGTTTGAGGTCTGTATGGTGAAGACCTATAATGTTCAATCTTTTCCTTCTTTAGGATAGTGACTACTTCCTTTTGAAAATGCAAGCCACTGTTAGAAATAATCTCATGTGGAACACCATACCTTGCAAAGATGTTTATTTTGATGAATTGGGATACCTTCTTTGAATCCTTGATTTGATAAAGGGTAGTTTTAATCTATTTGGTGAAATAGTCTATGGCCACTAAAATGTACTCATGGTCGGCAGATGACTTTGTTGAAATCATTCCAATGACATCAAATATCAAAAAGCCAAGGAATGGAAATTGGATTGAATGGTGAAGAGGGGAGCTTCTGGAGCTTTGCATATTCTTGACACTTAGGGCTTCAGGAAAATCATGCACAGTCCCCATTTATGGTGAGCCAATGGTATCAATGGTTCATAATTTTTAAAGATAATGCCCAACCAATCATGTGGGTGCCATCTGTCCCAACATGGATTTCTTTTATGGTTTTGTTGGCTTCTTTGCTTGAGATGTATCTGAGGTGGATGCCATTCTAGGTTTTCTTGAAAAGGATGTCACCTCTAGGGATGTATCTACTGGCCAGTTGCCTAATGGTTCTCCTTTCTAATTTGGAGGCACTTTTAGGATATTCTCCTTTTATGAGGTAGAGGTAAATGTCCTAGTACCAAGGCATTTCCTTAACTTATTACATGTTCATGCAGTGATCTTGGAAACTTGGTTGACACTTGATGCTTATCGAAATAGTATGGATAATGAACCCATCACATATTCCTATCATGGATGCAAGGGTAGCCAGTACGTTGATGAACCTGTTCTGAGTTCTTGACAGATAATGGAAGCATAAAACAACAAAGATATTAGCTAACTCTTCAAGGCACTTATGGTAAGTAATAAACCTCTCCTCTTTAATTTTCCATTTACCCAAGACTTGGGAGACAATGAGATTAGAGTCATCATAGACTACAAAGTTTTTGATGCCAATTTGAAGAGCTTATTCTAGTCCACATACACATTTTTTGCACTTAGCTTCATTGTTCGTTACCTCAAAGTATATTTTGACTAAACACCATTGCGACATTATGACTTTTATGATTGGAGGCTCTATCAAAATAAAATTTCGATGTTTCATTTTATAGGAATATGATGTCTTCATTGAAAAACTCAGGTTCTTCCCAATGTTCATCAGTTGGGGGAGAAGCCAATTGGTCAGTGATAACACTACCCTTAATGGCTTTCCTCTGAACATACTTGAGGTCATAAGTTGCTAGGGCTGCCATCCATCTAGTCATTTTACTATCTAGGATAGGCTTCTTTATGAGGTACTTTAGCAGACTTTGATTAGTGAGGACATGTGTGATGTATGTCCCCAGGTAATGCCTCAGTTTATGACATACCCATACCAGAGCTAGGAGGAGCTTCTCAATGTAGTTGTATTTGAGCTCATGAGCTAGGATTCTCTTACTAAAAAAGTAGATGGAATTCACCTTATGGGAATCTGGGGAATTTTGTGCTAGAATTCTCTTACTGAAGTAGTAGATAGCATTGCCCCCATAGCTGCATTGGCTAGGCCTAGGAGGCAGTAGGACTGATAGGTTGATGAGGTACTTCTTGATTCGCTCGAAGGCTTTTTGACATTCCTCATTCCACTTTTTAGAGGAATTCTTCTTCAAAAGGTTAAATATTGGTCCACAGGTGTCTGCTAACTGGTGGATGACCAACTGATGTATTGGAGACGACCCAGAAAGCCCCTTATCTCCTTTTTAGTTTTAGGAGGTGGCATGTCTAAAATAGCTTTGGATTTGATAGGATTAAACTCAATCCTTTTCTTACTGACCATATATCTAAGGAATACTCCTGATGAGGCTCTAAATATCACTAGTTGGGATTGAGCTTAAGGTTATACTATCGAAGTTTGAGGTAGAACTTTTCCACTGCTTGTAGATATTATTTGGCAGTAGCACCTTTAATGACCATGTCATCAATGTAGACTTCCACTTCCTTATGCATCATATCATAGAAGACTGTAGTAGCCATCCTCTGGTAGGTGGCTCTATAATTTTTCAACCCAAACGACATTACTTTGTAATAGTAAGTGCCTTATTATATAATAAAGGTTGTCTTTTCCTTGTCTAAAGGATGAACTAGGATTTAATTATACCTCATGGCTAGATTAATTAAGGAAACCATCTCTAAAGCAGCTAATGTGTTGACTAGAAAGGCTATGTGGGATAGTGAAAAATCATCCTTAGGGAATGCCTTGCTCAATTCTTGATAATCCACACACATTCTGACTTTCCCATAATTCTTCAGTACTGGGACAATGTTTTCCAACCAAGATAGATAACTAATTAGTTCGACAAAGTTATGAGAGAGTTGCTTATCCACCTCTTCCTTGGTTGGAGTGGACCAATTTCATTTCATGTGCCTAATCTTTTATTTGACAAGCTTGCAGTCTAGATATGTCATGATTTTGTTGATGGGGATGCTTGGATTGAGTCTGGTCATGTCACTGGGCTTCCAGGAGAACCAGTCTTTGAGTCATTTGATGGCAGACTCAATGTCTTATTTGTTCAAGCATGCAGATGCAATGTATGTGTTTTTAGGCATGTCTTGAGTGCCAGTGTTTATGGGCTCCTTAACTGCATCTTTTATTTCATTTATTATTTTATTCTCTTTTTCTGATTTATTGATGTTAGATTCATCAGTTGGAACATCAAAAGAAAATAAAGAGATAGGCTCATAACATGAAAATATGGTAGTCTTATTAAATGAAATAGGGGAAAGGTCCACGGTTACATCAAACTAATAATTAAAGCTTGATGGACCTATTACATCAGTTTCTGACTCAAAAGAAGAAGAAGAAGAAGATGATGAGTACTCAGACTCAATACTAGACTCATACTCAGTCCCTGATTCAGATTCAACAACTTCAATGGGGCTTTTGTCATATTACTAGTTTTTCAATTTTCCAGTGGTAGGCAATAGAGTTTCGAGGTAAGTTTTCTCCTATTTATTAGTCAAGACAACTATCTCATCAAACAGGTCAGCTTCCATGTTCTCTTCATAATCATTACCCAGAAAGTATATAGGTTGGCAGTCTTCATCACTTAGTTTTACATAAGAGAAGAGTTCGAAACTAGGAATCCTTATACTAGTTACAAGGAAAATCCACGGTTCAAGGAAAGCATAGTGAGGAACCGTCTCTCCCTCCTTGATAAAATACCCAATTAGAGTCTTGAAATAAGACCTTATGAGGATGTCAGTTTCTCTCTCTTGCTTGGTTATTGCAGACCATTCTCTGGCTTTGCCTTTTCTTCTTCAATCTCGTCATTTGTTGGGTGATACCTAGGCCAAAAGGAGGAGTAGAAAATTTGAAGTCATTGAAGGACTCGACTCCTTGTTGATTCTTTCCAAGGCCCAGACTAGGAAGTAAGCCATGTGCTTCATGATATTCCTAATCATTGGGTTGCAATATGGGTCAAAATCCAGAGAAAATGCCTCTTTTAGAGTCTTAGTAGAGTGAATGAAATGGATAAATGAGAAGTTGGATAAAGGATATGCCAAATAACTCGGGTTGTATTTCCAAAATTGGGACTATGTCTGGAACCTTAAATTTTCAAGACATGTCTACTTTAATGGTCACAATTCCATTCTTCAGTGGGAGCTTAACCCATTGATGCAAAGTCGATGACACATCTTTGGCTTGATGGATCCAAGGTCTTCCCAAAAGCAAATTGAATCATGATGGCATATCTATGACTTAGATTGGTACTTTGAAAGTGGTTGGGCCCATAGTGATAGTCAGAGTCACCACTCTCAGAACTTCTCTTTTTGAGTTGTCATAAGCTTGTATGATTTGATCAGAAGGTTTAAAATTAACAGCACTTAACCCCAAGTAGCTTACAACTTTTAAAGGGCAGATATTGAGTGTGGACCCATTGTTAACAAGATTCATAAGGTCAGTTTTCTCCCTCGTGATGATAGTAATGTAAAAGGCATTGTTATAGGGTTCCCTAGGTGAGATTTCTTTGTCAAAGAAAAAGATTGACACACCTTTAGTGGAGCTTATAATAGAAGTGACCAAAGCTTCAGGAGAAATGTCAGTTAAAGTCTAGCATTAGCTCAACGCCTTACAAAGTGCTTGGCAATGAGGGTAGGACGACATAAGTAAACTCCATATTGAAATGTTTGCTTGTGTGTAGGATGACATAAGTAAACTCCATATTAAAATGTTTGCTTATGTCTTTTTGAGCTGCTTGAGTACGAGATCCTATTCAAGGTCAGGAGTTCCCTTAGATTGAACCACTGGTTGGCTTGTTGATGTAGGAGCAATAAGTGCTTGTGTTATCATTCCACTTTTAGTGATAGCATTGATTTTTTCACCCAAGTTTCTCAAGTTAAGAATAACATAACATTAGTCATTATAGATTGACCTCCCTAAGGAAGGTTGGCCAATCAAAAGTGAGAAAATTGGAGGGGGCTTCTCTAAGGAAGATTAGCCTTCTTCAGTGTAGTGATAATTTCTCAAATTTTCAACATCAGAAATAAGGTGTGTCAAAACCCCTTCCTCAAACTCATCTAGGATTGCATTCACATTGTGCTCTGGTAGGGGATTTGTGCCAATGTTTGCAGTAGGCAGAAGCAAATCATTAGCATCAATTAGATCTTGGATCTTATGTCTGAGGGCCAAATATTGACTTGAGGACTGAAAATCGTATCCAGGCTCCATGGCTAGTCCACTTAGAGAGAAAAAAAGCTATTAAAGAGCTAAAAAAAGTAGCTAACTGAGAATCCGCTTGCTCGAGTTGAAGAAGTGGATTGATGTGTTAAATCAATTTTCGACTAAGCAAGTAAGCTAGAATGATCTCTTACTTTCACTTTCATCATTGATCTACTTCAGACCTAGCCCTTGATGGTAGTCATGCCTTTCAAACATGTTAAAATTATTTGGTAGTGGATTCGAAAGGGGATTTGGCTCTAATAGTTAGAATGCACCTTTTTTTAAGCATTATTTCTAGAGAAAACTTAGTGTTAATCCCCTCAAATTGATGAACTCTCTTCACTTGATCTGAACAGGCTTTCAGGCTAAAATTGCATTGACCTCGCCTTCATTTTGGGTACTATT